>JBBPCZ010048891.1:0-12935 GCA_037974445.1 Brycinus macrolepidotus
CCGAGTGACCTAAACCAATGGGAAAACACCACGTGAAATAAGGGGGATCCGGATCAGCTGGGCTGCCTAATAGCAGTAGGAGAGAGTCCACCGGTGACCTCTAGCGGCCGCCGACTAGTCCTGACACTACCTGTTGCTGCGTAAGTTTTTTTTGCTTATGTTGCTTATGAGTTCCGTGCTAAAATTTGACTTTGTGCTGTAAATTGTTCTTTTATTCGTTTTTTTCCATTTTTTTTTTAACATTTTCTAAATATCTCCTTGTCTTTGAGTTGATGTTAATTTGGATGCTGGTGTCACTTGTTTCTCTCGTGATTTGTTCGACAGGATAATTATGTTTGCTGTACAACAGCACGACCTATGGTTGCTATGGTTACAGTGCCATAGTGGTTATGAATGAGTAAGGGAGAAAAATAAATAAATACAGTTTATAAAGGCATGAAACCAAAACTACAGCTCTGCAGGCCTGGTGTTGCTTTGACGCATGTCAGATGGTTCAATAGTTGGGTAAAATGTAAAGATTTGTTTTGCATGTGAAACAGTGAGTATGTGTTTCTTCGTTGTCTGTGTTGTGCTCTTGAGTATCCTGCACGGTGCTCCGTCTGTCAGATGGTGTGTCAGCTGTTCGGATGCAACCTGAGTTTAGTGTGATTTAGTTATTGATTGTCAAATGTAAAAAAGTATAAACATAAAGTTCTAAGTGTAAAGATGTTGGTGCATCAGCTGTAATCTTGAATCTCCATGAACCTGCAGTGTTGGTCAGCAGTTAGAACGTGCTAGAATGTTCATTGCTGAAGTTACAAAGCACACTAGGTGTGATGCTACACTTTAAGCGAAAGTAGTCAGGCGGCGCAACCGTGTGATGCTGGCCTCTGACCTCCTGCCTGCAAGGTCCTACTATCTCCCTTTCTTTCCTAGCTCATCCTGTCCTTTCTTGCATCTGTTAGTGGAATGATAATTGCACATGACAACATCCTTATTCTTACTTATCCCAAAAAACAGACGTGGGAAGGTGTTGACTGCTGAAATTTTAAGCTGAATATATGTGGTGTCCACAGTGACGTTACACAGAATGATTTGCCAGTTTAATTTGTTTTACTTTTTGATAATTTACATCAAACTTAACATGTTAAAATGTGCTACAGTGTGCTATAATGTGGAACACATATAGCTGCCACATCAAACCACCGATTAACAACCTGCTTGCTCCTCACTGTGGACAAGCTTTATCCAAAAGACATTTTTTTGTGTGGGGTGGAATATTGGACCGTTAAAGTCAGTGAAGTGACTCTGACTATTAGCATCCTCGGCTTTAACATTCCCAGTTATTCACCCAGTTAAGTGTCCCACTATGTCGCTCACCCTAGCTCTCTCGAGCTCATCTTTGCTTTTCTCCTGTTTGTTAGCAGAGTGCTAATAGCACCTGTCAAAAATTACAGTGGAGTTACTGTTATTCGGTGGATGATGTAACAGTAAACTGTCATCGTCTTCAGTGTGAAAGTCAGAGTTCTGACACCTGAAGTGCAAAGTTTCTATTTAAAGAGTGGAAAAAGAAGTTATACATAATTTTCTCCTTTGATTTTCTGTGCTGCCTCTTGACGCACAATCCTCTCTCTCTCTCTCTCTTTCTCTCTCTCTCTCTCTCTCTCTCCTTCTCTCTTTCTTTCTCTGTCTGTCTCTTCCTCTCTCTATCTGTCTTCCTCTCTCTTCTTCTCTCCCTCTCTCTCTTTCTCTCTCTCCCTCTCTCCTTCTCCTTCTCTATCTTTCACTTTTTCTCTCCCTCTTCTTCTCCCTTTCTCTTTCTTTCTTTCCTTTGCTCTCTCTCTCTCTCTCATTCTTATAAACCACCCACAGTCCTCCGTTTTGAAGAGGGTGATCAGGTGATCAGGTTTAAAAGAAAGCTTTATAGCACATAAAGCCTTTTATAGGCTTTTAAGGCATTTAGTGCAGTCTTCATCATCATCAACATCTTCATCATCTTCATCATTATTATTCCCCCTTTGAAGCATCTACAAACAATAAATGTGACAACTTACAAACATGGATACGAGCGTGATGTCATTTTTATCATTGTGTGGTCATTTTCTGCCAGGCCTGTAAACTCTCGTTAGTTTTGACATTCCTGTTTTTTGTGTGAAATGTTCTTGATTCAGTTTTGCTTTAGAAAGCTGGACTTAGTTATTCTGTGTTGTTTGTGTCCTTCTTTGTTCCTCAGTGATGCTTAAAGCAAAAACAGCTGCAGAGAGGTTCACTCGGGACATGTGTAAGGGTTGCTCCTTTTTTTCTTTTTTTCCCATTTTTTCAAGCAAAATGTTTTTAAAAAAATCAACGTAGACGGCAGGTACTACTTCACTACTACAATTACTTTTCATATTTTTCAAGGTTCAAGTTTACTTTATTGTCATTAGCAGCTGTGTATAGGTAATGGTGTGATTAAACAATGTTTCTCTAACATATAGCAACATGCAACAAAGTGCAAGGAATGACAGATACAATGCAATTAATAGCCAATACAGTAATGTAACAGTTTGAATGGAATGTAAACCTTCCAGGATGACTAATATTGGACCATACGTATGACATTGCACAAGAGACAGTTAGCAGCATTGAGCCACATTAAGTGAGAGTAAATTATAAGCTTATCAAATCAAATAACGGGACATGAGTGTGCCTGTTGCGGCTGTAAACAGAATGTAAAGTGCAGGTGCTATTGAAAGTCCAGAGTACGATATGAGAGTTATACAAAACAACTCTCCCTTATATTTAATGTATTAGCTGTTTTCCCAATGCATTAGCTGGCTAGCTAGGTCTTGGCCAACTAAAATTAGTCAGTATCACATTCATGATTTGGCACGAAGGTTGCTGATGCCTTATATTTCAAATATGTGATGTCATGTGACATCATTCATTAGGGATTTTAAACATCTATAGTTGCAGAGATGGGTGAAATGAGACTATGCTAATGTCCTAGATGGGGAAACAACTCTGGCACAGTGAGTGTTTGGCAACAGATTACACATCTCAGACACAAATGAAGTAAATTAACCAGAGTCTTGGAAATTTCTAACAACACTTTGTTTGGATAGTAGACTGTAAATGCTCATCTTATCTTAAATGTTCAGCTAAATCTGTTATTTAACAGTAAATCTGTTAAATGTAACTGAACCTCAAGTTGAATTTAAAAGACAATTCAGTTTAATCCTAACCATAAAACTATAGAAGATTCTGCTAAATCTAATCCTAACCCTAAACCCAAAACCCTATCTAATCCTAATTCTGAACTTCTAATGCTGTTGATAATCAACTGACTTTCAACATATAGTTTGTTTGCAATAAAAGTATCTGTATATCATTCAAAGTAGACCCATCAGAATAAAGTTTGAGCAAATATATTACTCAGAATTCATAAAAGAAGTGGAGCTGTTATCTTGTGTAAATAAAATTCAAGTTCAGTGCATGGGAAAAACATGAAAATGATTTGTTTAAACTTGAGATCTTGAGTTCGATCCATAGCAATGCCACAACCATCCATGGTTGAGAATCCAAAGGCACTTTTCCACAGCTATACAGGTAGCGTTCTGTACATAAACCGTGCTGTGATGGCACAGAACTTGCAGCACGTTTTGATTTTCTGGTGTATCTCAGCCCGGTAACTGAGTTTCTGATGCAATTCTCTCCCTACAATTTATGACTGGTTGTCCCTAAACTGCATCCATGGAGTAGAACCAGCGGAAAGACTTTCTGTCAGAGTCGCTTTTAATATTGTGGTCTTTTATTATTCATAGTCTTGTTTGAATTTTAACTTTTTTTCTTGGTATTCTTTAGCCATGTGATGAAAACCTAACCCAGAAAACTTGTTAGCCATGTCCTGGTACACCTTCACATTTCTCACAATGTTAAAGATAAATTTGTTAGTGTCATAGAAAACTTCCACTGAAATTTATCTCCAGCCCAAACAGATAGTAGTGCTTGTACTTCCTAGTACTTCCCAGTTGTTAATTTGTATCTCCATTGTTGTTTTTTGAGAGGACAGTAAATAACAATGGCCTCTTTCCATGGTGTGATGACAATTTTACCAATCACAAAAATTGACATATTTCAACCAATCAGAAAGCATTGATGCAGTCGAGGTCACCTCGGGTACAGGTCACTTTATTTGTAATGGAAAAACATTTGTTTGTGGTATGGCGCGGTTCCTTGTGCCAGTAGAAAAGCGCCACAGAAGAGCTCAAAAGCCTTTTTGGATGGTCAGTTGTATGGTCAGTGTGATGCTCACCAACATGATGTATCTGTTTGTGGATGTGATAGAAGTAGTAGTTAGTTTGAAAAGATGTGGTGGCAACTCAAGCTCATCTCTTAGGAGGAAAAAATCTTTTAAACTGTGAGTGATGGAAAATGGTTAAAAAGGGTATTAAAAGATTCTGATTCTGAATCTTTTAACGCTCTTTTTAACCATTTCGCATTGTTCACAGTTTCAGAGATTTTTTGGATATCATCTCACATTTTAATATTGAGGCTTTCAGGGGGTCTCAAGTTTCAATTTGCCCCCATATTTCACAATGTGTCTTTTATTATGCTCCTCACTTGTGTTATAGCACTGTATCCCATTCGCTGTTATTCTAGATTGTGTATAAGTTCATGTTCAGACCCTTCAGTTTTGTTCCAGAACAAAGCATCAAAGGGGCTGTCGTGTCGCCTCAGGTTGCTGAGTGACTTGTGTGAGTGTGTGTGTGTGTGTAGGGGTGTATAGATGTCTTACATAATACTGACCTGATGAGAGACTTTTATCCCGAACACGAAGGGCTCAGATCACTGTATTATTACTCCACTCTTTTGATCTTTGGTGTGATCAAATAACCTTTGATTCTGAAGTTTCAAGAGCAGAAGAGACAGCAGGTCAGAGCGCAGAGAGCAGACGGTCCAGACGGGTGTCAGACGTGTTTGTGAGCATCTTAATGAGAGAAGAAATGCCTCCACAGTTCACTAATATGCTCATCAACACCACTCACCTTATTAACCCACAGAACTTGCACTAATCCTTATATAATAATAAAAAATAATACATTCAGATCAATTATTTCTCACTTGTAGCTGAAACAAGTGCTGGAACGGGAAGGATTCAGTACTTTTAGTCCAGAACAAATTAGAGTCTGAAAGAAGAGGACAACCTTTGTTATGAAACTGAATTTGATGATGAGCTTGGACCTATATATATTGGCCATGTTTTTGTCATTCAGGGATATTAAGATTATATCTACAAGAAAGAGAGATAGACAGAATTATATTATGAGCGGTTATAGATAGCTAAGATGTATGATTTTATATCATTTGAACACAGTCCCTGCTGTTTATATTGATAATGAATGGACCAGTAGAAATGACCAAAAATTACTTTAATTAAAAATATATGTCCTAGTTTATGTATAGTGTCTCTAATAACTATGTAACTGAACAAAAATGTATGTAATAACTATGTAACTACTGGTGGTGTATTAATGGTTACGGGGGATTTCAATGTATTGACTTCAGTTTTTACTGTAACTGAACTTGTAATTAAACTTCAATTGTTACTCATTAACAGGTTTTAACATAAACAGGTGCATTATAATGAAACAGGTGCATTATAATGTAATTAAAGTTTTACCACACGATTATTAGAGACAAAATAAAGTGGAACCAAGTATACATACATGAACTTACAGTAAAAGTAAAGGTTGTATTGGCTTCTTGTTTTTGGATTACAGGCATAATACCATCAAGGGTACTTCTTCAGTACCTTTAGTAAAGGAACATGACTGTAATTTACTATAGAGAATATATTAATTCAGTTATAAAAGGTAATTTACTATACAGCATATACTAATTCAGTTATAAAAGGTAATTTACTTTACATAATATGCTAGTTCAGTTATAAAAGGTAATTTACTATAGAGAATATACTAATTCAGTTATAAAAGGTAATTTACTTTAGATAATATCGTAGTTCAGTTATTAAAAGGTAATTTACTTTAGAGAATGTGCTTGTTCAGTTATAAAAGGTCATTTTCTTTAGAGAATGTGCTAGTTCAGTTATAAAAGGTAATTTACTTTAGATAATATGCTAGTTCAGTTATAAAAGGTAATTTACTACAGAGAATATACTAGTTCAGTTATAAAAGGTATACTTTAGAGACTATGCTAGTCAGGGCCACTGCTAACCATTTGGGTGCCCTAAACACAGAAGCTTTGTGGTTTTGTTTTTTTCCAAAACAATATAATAAATAATAATAAATAACACATTACATAAACTAAATAAAGTATTTTAAAGAGCCAACTTCTTTAGTAAAAATAAATAAATAAATAAAGAAAGAAAGAAAGCATAAGTACAAATTACAGGCATAAAGGCTGTACAGAGGCACACGTCTGCATTTCCTTGCTGCAAATTCACCAATCAGGTCATCATATGACAGTTTCTGACCTACGTCACCATTGATGCTTATGACAGCCAGCCCACTTAAACGTTCTGGCCCCACTGATGCATGCAAGTATGTTTTAATGAGCTTTAGTTTTGAAAAGCTTTGTTCAGCAGAGGCAACTGTGACAGGGAGAGTAAAAGCTATTCGAAGACCAATCCAGAGATTGGGATAAACCACTTGAAGCTGATTCTCATAGGGAAATGTCAGCATCCCCAAGGCAGTTGTCTTTGGTGGCAGTTGGGGAAGGTTGATGTTTTCTTGCATCATCTCAGGTCCATCAATGTCAGCTGTTCCCTTTTCAGTAAGTGTCTTCTGTGCTTCATTGCAGTGTCTTCCTTGGACATTACATGCACTTTGCTGAAATCAAGCAGCACTCTATATTTGTCTCTGACTTGGATCAGGGTCTCAAACCTCTCCTGCAGTGACATTAAAGCAGAGTCCACAACACAATCGAAAAATGTGACCTCAAGCCTTTTAAATATTAAAAATCAGGTGTTCTGTCGAAAAATGCTACCCATCAATTTGTGCTACCTAGTGGAACTGCGCACGCACTAAATATGCTACTCCTGAAAAATATAATAAAGACAATATAATATAGTGTCGAATCATGCTCCTTGTATTTTTACAGTGCTTATGGACTGAATATTAGTGTCATATTTTCATCATTGAGTAGCAAACTGTGCTGTTTCTTACAATCCACATACACAAATGGGAATATACATCCGTATTTAGCATTTGTTGATGGGGTAGCGCGAATTGATAGACTCTGTTATGGATTTGCGCTACGGCAGCATTTTTCAACAAGGCAGCATAAATTGACAGTTTGGTAAAAATCTTATAAAATATTTAACTTGCTAATGGTAGCTAGTGTTACCTGGTTATGTGGGCATAGAAATGCATGGAAGTGCTAACTGTTACAAATTTCCCCGTATTTAAAAATTGACATCGTAAACAGGGACCCACCTGCAAGCGATGTGTGATCATCATCTCGCCGTTTCTGCCTCCAATTCTGGATGCCTTCTCGAGGCCATGTCCAAACACAGTACTATCTCGGCGAGAAGCGCAATGCACGGCGGGTTTTTCCGGATGGCACACCAAACAGTTCAAAAACTTTTTAAAAAATGACGCAAAAAATGGCGTCCGCACATTACAAAGTATATCTTTTTCTTGAGCAAATATGTTAGTTTTGTACTGTTTCTATGTATTAACAAACATTTTTAGTTTTAAATATGTTATTATGATTATTTGGATTATGGTGAATTTTTATTAGCCTGATTTTTTTGGTGCCTCCACCGGCACTTGATGCCCTACGCGCAGTGCGTAATGTGCATTATGGGAGTGACGGTACTGATGCTAGTCCAGTTATAAAAGGTAGTTTACTATAGAGAATATGCTAGTTCAGTTATAAAAGGTAATTTACTATAGAAAATATACTACTTCAGGTATAAAACGTACAAGTAGGCCTCTCTGGCCTGGGAAAGTGAAGGCTGACCACTTTTAAAATCCATTTAAGGAGCAGAACTGGAGCTTTATGCCATTGTTGAACCTTTGAGGGTGCATTTACATTGTTTACACACTGGTGAACAAGCATTACATCTCTTTTATTCTGACAGTATTCACTTATTAACACAAGTTACAAAAAGCACACCAGGATAACTCAACAGGTTGTCCAGCTTACATAAAGCTGGTAATCTGAGCTGACCTCTGCAGGCCCGGCCCGTCTCCTGTGCTCAGCAACAGCAGCAGCGTTAGCGGCTGTGTGTGTGTGTTCCTGTTGCCCTGAGCTTCAGGCAGGCCTCATTACGCCCCTGTATCTGTCCACACGTCCTCAGTATGGGCCCTGGCACCTCGTCCCCGTCTCTGCCAGGGTGACCTGTCACCACCAGCTTTCTTGCCCCTCGCTCCGGCAGGCCTAACGCGGCCCAGGGGAGCAGTAAATGTGTTAGCGGCTTCCCTGCTGGGCAGACTGGACATGGGCTGGCATCTCCACCTGTTCCCTCTTTACACTGCTGAGAAACACTGAGCTCTTATTTATTTATTTATTTATTTGTTTGTTTGTTTGTTTATTTCACCTTTATTTAACCAGGCAAGGCACATCGCACTGAAGCTAAAATGCTCCACACTGACTCAAAATAACACTCACCTGCAGCCAGTACTGGGATTGTTTGTCACGCTGTTTTCATTTTTATCCTTTTTTTTGTTTGGATCTCCTCTTTTTAGTCAGAACCAAATCCACCCACTAGCTAGGTTCCCTCTTTTCACACACAGCTAACAAGTTGCTGTGGTAAAGACCACCAAATGCTTCCTCAGAAATATGCAAAGCTCCAGTGTACCTTTTTGAACTGCCACTAGAAGCACTTTTCCACAGGTACACAGGAACTGTGCTGCACCTAAACTGTACTGCAGTGGCACAGAAGTTGTTACAAGCTTTTGATTTTCCAGTGTATTTCAGCCCGGGAACTGTGTTTCTGATGCAATTCTCTCCCCACTGTCCATGAAGTTGAACCAGCAGAAAGTTTTTCTGTCAGAGCTGCTTTTATTATTATTATTATTATTATTATTATTACTGGGTGAAATATGCAATTTATAAATGTGCAACTCTTCTGAGGCACTACTACCGTTTTTGTCAGTGCCTGTCATTCCATTGCGTACCTGTGCATATATATATCCACAGTGTTCTACATTTATTTATACATCCATTCTGTACATATATACATACATATAGTCAATGTGTACATACATACATATACTTATCTAAGTTTACATATACATATATATACATATATATTTTTCAATGCACACATCAATATTTATTTTTCCAGATTGTTTTTATAGTGTACTTTTTACACTGTACAGTTGGTATAGTTTTTAATCTATTGTTTTTCATTTTTACTGCTCTTATCTTATTATATTCTTATAAATGTGCACTTTGGAACATAAGGCCTGATTAATGCTAAGAGGCTTAGCTAGCTAGCCTTGTCATTATTTAACCCCTGCATTCCTGTACAGTTCAGATTCCTGCCGCTTCCATGGAGGCTTAGTCTCATGTGAATGCATCTGAATAGGCTGAATAGATCTCGTCTCCCCATTACAGTGATGACGGATTTGTCCATTTCCCCTCACTGGCTGTGTGCTCATGAATAGCATTCAAAGCATAACTCGCATACGCAGAGTTTCCTAAAAAAACAACAAAACATCCTAGTGTTCGGATCAGCTCAGGTGTTGGGGAAAGGGGGACATAAATTGTCCCAGAGACTTTGCTGTAGTGATGGAGACAACCTACTAGTCTGCTAAAAGGTTAGAAGAGTTCTCTCTATTTGCAAAAAAATAGCTATGTAAAATACAGCACACAATAGCTGATCTCATATTTAACTGCCTACCAACTGCTGAAAGAATACCTGCTTAATCCTTCAGTGCTTAGTGTCACACAGTTGCACCACCTGACTAATTTCCATTAAAGTGCACCAACTGATGGACGGAGCACCGTGCAGGACACTCAAGAGCACAACACACACACAACGAAGAAACTTACATTTGCTGTTTGACACTGTAAAACTAATCTTTACATTTTGCACAACTGCTGAGTCATTAAAATAACACTGGTAAATGACCCTGTAGAGCTGTTGTTTTGTCTCACTGATGAGATATTTTGAAATTTAACATCTTTATATTAAAAAATAGACTTAAAACATCAAAGACACATTAAAGACACTTGTTGCCTGTGTTGCCACCGGCCTGAAACTGCTGCTCTGAAACTGCAGCTCAGGCGATGCAATTGAATGCAAGAATACAAGAATACAAGAACAATTCACAACGCAAAGTAACAGATTGTTGAATTTTTGTGTGGAACGCTGGTGCACAAGCAAAAAAAAAAAACTTACCCAGCAAAGGATCGAACTATTAAAAACCCTGCTGAAGTGTTGATAAGTAAGTAAGTACTTTGGCTAAGCTAACCAGAAACCAGCCTTTTACAGCACTAGGAGTTAGTCTGGGGTGAATGGTCGAAGACTGGCAAGACAGGTGGTCTTGCTGTTCCCATTGTAGTAAACTTTGTCTTTAATATGGTTAACTTTATCCTGCTTGCTAACTAGGTACGTAGTAGCCTATGCTAGGAGCTAACATAACTCTACACAAGTCAAGGAGACTATAGTTACCTGTTGGTGTATATAAAGTGCCTTATTGTAGAGCTGGTGTAAAACAGCAGTGGTGTGCGACTGACACCAACAGTTGCTATGGTAATACTGGTGACTGAAAATCAGTGATGATCAAAGGAGAACTTTGGAAACCACTTTTGTAGTTTAAAGTGAAAAATAGGTGATAATTGATAGGTGATAATGAAGGTGCAAGAACTCAGAGCCTTTGCTTTTCTCCTGTATTATAAAAGCGCAAAACCAATTTTCATCAGCAGCTGAGGATTGCTGTCAGAAACCAGAGGGGCTTCCAACAGGGAAGGCATAGCCCCTCCAGCCCCCCCTGTAACCACACTCATACAGTCTTACTGCCTTTCAAACAATCCCCCATCTCAGGGTGACGGGTACAAAGACCGCAACCATCAGCTGGCACTGAACCCATAATAACAATTCAGTTCTCTTGTTTACATCAGATTTTTAAACCAATCATTGATAAAATGTACACAGTTTCATTTCTTATTCTGAAGATACTTGATTATTCAAGACATGTTTAAGGTCTGATGTTTGTTTCTTTGGTTTTTAATTGGATTTAGGGTACTGTAGCTAACAAGCAATGTAAATTAATATAAACCTAGTCCATTAGCATCAATCACACTTAACGCCTAAACCATGGCACACTTGTTTCATGCTATACTGAGTTATTAAATAATCTCAAATAGACTTACTTATGTGGTTTCCGATACTGGATGACACACTGTTACCCATAAAAACAGGCAAAAACATATTATCATATTATTAAGTACATTATATGTTGTAATTAAATATGTTAAATGAACTTTATATATAAGCATATTATTGAATGACAAATTAGTATAGATAAAAATGGTGGCATAAACAGATTTATCCATTACATTTATTTCTGTTCTATTGATTACTTAAAAAGTAAAAAGCAAGTATGTGATGGTTTAGACAGTTTTCACAGCTTTTTGCAAGACCAGGTCATGCGCTAGTTGGTGCTCTTGACCACACACACACACCCAACATGAGTGGTGCAACCAGCAGGGTATGGGCTCTATTTTGGGCACTGTCCTGCTGTTGCGAGATCGGGGTCCAGGGAAGACGTCATGTCGGTCGCAGCTGTTGAGGGTGGGTACCTCTGAGTACTATTAGCTCGCGTAGCCTCTTGCTTATAGCAGTTTACCTCATGCTAACGCTGGGTTATGAAAATATCACTGCTGTTTGTGTGCCTGTGCACATGGGTGAAGGTTGGCAAGAAAGAAAGACAGGCCAGAGCGAGCTAAATGTAGGCTTTGGGTAGATATCATGCTGATGTAGGATCTTCTCAAGACCTTCCACTGACCCAGGAGTGGCTGAACTACGAGCCTGCAGAATTTAGTTCCAACCCTAATCAACTTTATCCAGGAAGTTCTGAGTATCAGAGCCAGGTGTTTAATATTAGAGATGGAACTGACCTTTGCAGGCCGCTAAATCTCCAAGAGCATGTTTGAGGATTGGGCCTGCACTCCAACAAATAGATCACATGTGGAACCAGTTGCTGGCTGAGATCCCACTTGAAGCACTTCTTAGTTTGTCTTGCAGATCTTTTCACTCCTACTGAAGATACATCAAGATTGTTGTTTTCTTTTAAAATATTAATGAAAGTATAAGTTAAGAACCATTTGAGAAGCTTTTGGCCGAAAACTAAACCCTTTCATGGTGGAGGGATACATGCAGGGTTTTGTGAGGCAAAATAGTCCAAATAGTTTTAGCTCAGATTTGCCACTATTTTACCATCATTACCATCAATATAAAAATTCAGAGACACATGGAGCTGGACTGGGGGTCGATAGTGAATAAAATGACTGTATTTGTGTTGGAGACGTCTGGTTCCATTCACCACCGCTGTAAAGAAATGTGTACGTTTCTGTAGAATAGAACATTTCATATGAAACCACTCTGAATTACCTTGTTTACATATTAATAATTAAATATATATCAGAAATGTCCTGCTTTCCTTTAAACCTGATTTCAAAGATCTGCTTTATTCATTTTTAAAGACTCTAAGTACTTTAGCACCCAAAACAGTACTTTTTTTCCCAAGAAAGGTCATTTATAACATCTGAATTTATGATCATAAAGGCAAAAAATACATTGAAATTATATGGTGATGTATTATATTCTGAGATATATTGACATTATATTGCAATTAATGATGCGATGCATGATGGATGATGCTTGTCTTGGTGGCACAGTGGTGCAGGTTCCAGTCAGTGTTTATTCAAGGCAGTAATGCAGTCAGAGATGTGAATGATAAGCACATATTGTTGTGTGTATATCTATATATATATATATA
>JBBPCZ010048970.1:0-12930 GCA_037974445.1 Brycinus macrolepidotus
ACCGAGGAGGAATCTGGAACCGAACCTGTGTTCTCCTCACCAGCTCACACAGTATCAACTACTTTTACAAACAGAACTAATCTTGATACTTTTTACTGCTTTCTTGTTTGTTTGCATTTATTCTAATGTTAACATTACCAGTAGAAAGACACTTTATCACTTTATCAAAATTCCCTGAATCAATTTACGTAGGTGCCTAAGAGTTTTGCGCAGGACTGTATATAATCATAGTATAGGAGATTCAAAAGTGAATACCATTTTTACCATATCATCCATACTGTGATAAGCCATGAAATGGTATGCAAAAAGCCCCGCCCCTAAGACAATCCCAAGACCCCATGTCAAAGAGATGAGAACGTCAATGCGGGACGCGATAAGAAGAACAGGTCGGCTTGGACCCTTCATTACACAGACAAAGACCATCTGAGAGGTCAGGGTAAAATCCCCAGGCCTACTGATCAGAGTCATCCTTCACCATAATCACCACAAGTGGGAGAGTGCATGTTGAAGGAGAGCATTTGGCTGGCCACTTAGATGGAAGGGTTACTGCAAATCAATACAGCATTACTCTACCTGATTACCCTTATCCTGTGATGAAACATTTCAATCCTAATGGAAGTGACGGAGCCCAAGAAGTGACCCAAGGGGTCAATGAATGGTTTGACGGGTACGAAAATGATATAAATCATATGCTGTGGCCTTCACAGTCACTGCATCTCAATCTACATCTATGAGAGGTTTTGGACATGGTTTTCTCCTTCATCAGATATCAAAATATCTTTAGGAAGAACAGTGTTCCATCCCTCCAGCACAGTTCCAGCAGAAGGGAACCTCCAGGGCTGTCTAAGCCTCCAGAGAGGGCCTAATGGTGCACTAAAAATACATGTTTTCAATTTTTTGTTCGTTTCATTATGTTTTGAGTTTTATTCTTGAAACCCCCAACAGAAAATGATCGAATCAGATTTTTTTCTCTGTGGTATATAGGTGAATGTAGCTAAGCAAGCTCTCTTACTGGTCAAGCCTTCAGGAGCTGGAATGAAGCTCTTCTGTGTGGGATTAACCACCAACATCATTAGGAAAAGAAATCAGCAAATCACATTCTGATCTACATTGGGCAGGACCAGTTTTGTGAGGGAGAACATCACTTTAGTTCTTCTGGAGGTTCTAGATAGGTCACTGACTGTGAATACGATCAGCAGCCTATCCAGTGGGTGTGTGTCGAATGGTCTAACCAGTGGGTGTATGTTAGATGGTCTAACCAGAGGGTGTGTGCCAGATGGTCTAACCAGTAGGTGTTTGTCAGATGGACTAACTTATGGGTGTGTGTCAATTGGTCAAACCAGAGGGTGTGTGTCAGATAGTCTTAACTGTGTCAGATGGTGTAACCAGTGGGTGATTGTCAGAGGGTTTAACCAGTGTATGTGTGTGTCAGATGGTGTAACCAGTGGGTGATTATCAGATGGTTTAACCAGTGTATGTGTGTCAGATGGTGTAACCAGTGGGTGATTGTCAGATGGTTTAACCAGTGTGTGTGTGTGTGTGTGTGTGTGTGTCAGATGGTGTAACCAGTGGGTTATTGTCAGATGGTTTAACCAGTGTATGTGTGTCAGATGGTGTAACCAGTGAGTGATTATCAGATGGTTTAACCAGTGTATGTGTGTCAGATGGTGTAACCAGTGGGTATATATCAAGTGGTGAACAGCAGCAGTTCTATACCAGGACTCCTTACTGAAGGAATCACTGTAGAAACTCAGCACACAAGCTCACATATGGGTTCATATGTCTGTTATAAGCTTCACACACAACATGGAACGTAATCTACAAGCTTCAGATGTCTTAGAATGTGGTCTAGAACGGCCCAAAATCTACATGATCAACACCTTTGCTTAGTGATAACCAGAATCACATGGGGGTGCTAGCAGAGATTAGCATTATTGTCGAGGTGTGTTTTTTCCGTGTTTTGATACTGATTCCCAGATTGCCACTGAGTTCCAGAGATTTGTGGAGTCAAGTCAAGGTGTTTTAAAGCTGTTCTGGAAGCTCTTGGTGGCCTAACACCATACCAAGACCATTTATGTTGGTTTTCTTTTCATTTACTAAAAAGCAATGCAGGTTGTGAGGATTTACAATGCTGTACAAAGCTCCTGTGAAAAAGCTCCAGTCTGGTCTTTGTAAAGAGCTTTAGAGCAGATTAGGCCTACTGCTGCTGTGGCTTTTGTCGAGTCTTCTTCAGGCTCTGGATAAAACTCCTCAGATCGGCTACTGATGTTAAGGATCAGTCATTAAAGAGGATCAAACGTGGATTAGATGTGTGGGCAAGGAGTTCCATGGACGTGCGAGGCAGGAGAACGTTCTGAGGACATGATGATGTTCTTCTGGTTCCATGAACAAGTTTGTACAAAACTGCAGATTTTATTAGAAGATGTAAAAGAGATCCAAGGCTGTTCAGGTTCAGGTTGCTTTGACTAGAACAAAGTCTGAGAGCTTTTGCTTTAAGCCCAGAAAGCTTTTTGTTTTACCTTCACAAATGTTTACTCATGCAAATAAACATGCGCATAAATTATGTCCGTGTTACTCACAGTGTCCTGGATATGTTTAGGGGAGAGTGGGTTGGTGAATTATTCATAAGAAATAACGAGAAGTAAATGCTGCCTGTTCTTTTAATAAAAATTGACATTTTTTGAGGGAAACCAGTAATTCTTTTAAACATACTTAATAAAAATGTATGTTTTCCAAGAAAAACAACTGATTTGTTTGATTAATACCGCATGATTTTTCAGAGGTTCTCAGGGGGTCCCCTCAGTTTTGCTGGGGCCTGGTCTGAGAAACACTGGAGTGTTGTTGTGTGCAGACGTATTGGCGCCCCTGGCCAAATGAGTTTTATTTGAATTTTTAAATGTAAATGAACACACACCCTCTATAGCATCACCCTTCTGCACATTTTAATACACAGTAAGTGTTGATTGGCTGAATTTAACATATAGAGGAGACGTGACACCTAAAAAATGCCCAGTTGTGGCACTTTATATTTAATTTTTGTGTTAAATAGAAAAAACAAATAAATGGGTGCTAAAATGGCTTAAATATAATCACTGTTTTGTAATCATTTGCACACAAATTTTGCACAGGACTTTTCCATTCCATTCCATGCCTGCTTTTTATTATTATTTCCAATACAATATTTAAAATAATCCACTTGGGGGGAAGGTTTTTCTTAAAATACCTTTTTTCAAGGACTGCCAAATTGGACGTTCACTACAAGCACACTTAGAGGAAATGAACTGAAAGTACTGGATGGAACATGAATTATGACGTTGGGCCAGTTCCAGAATAGGCAAGGCCTATCCCTTCACTCTGTAAGTTTGGTAGTTTCCTGATTTGCCTGGTTTAATACAATCAGCCAGAATAATTTACACACGTAACAGTGTGCCTAATTAAGTGAACAAAAAATCATTTCTTTATAATAATATTACAGCTGAAGGATGAAAGTGTCCTTAGGTGCTGAAAATAACCATCCCTGGCTTTGAATTAAATCAGGTGGAGAGAGGTTGAAGAGTAAGGCGGCCCTCAAGAAAATTACCCAAAAAGCCTGGAGAGCACTGTCCCTTTATGCCTAAAATGTACAGTAGGGACTTCACTGCCAAGAACTGTTTATATTTCACCTTTGTGGCCAGTGTAGTTGTTTGTTAGCTGGTGTGAGAGAATTTAGCAGTTAGTGTTCTCCTCCAAACGTGTCTAAGCTGTACGATAGAGTTGCATTAGGAGCACTTCAAACTCTTCCAGCTTGGTAGCATCATGTGATGGGGGGACCTCACTAATGGATAGGAATGGGCCACAACCAAATCAATCAAAGGAGGCCAAAATCTCAGTATTTCGTACATCTAGCATTTGTGTCCTTCAGTACTGACCAGGTAAATAGCAGGTTGTAGTCAGTATCAAAAGAGCAAAATGTGCCTTGATGCAACACCGATGTGAGCTGTCAGTGGATCTGAAATGAATGCTGTCACTGTGCAAAGTTCTCCACTTGCTGCTTAGCTAAACTCCACTATTACCATGCAAAGTCCCAGACTGGCGGCCTAGACAAACACCACTGTTAAGGTGCAAAATCCCAGCTAGTGACCAGGTGAAACTCTGCTAGTAAGGTGCAAATTCCATAGTTCTTCTCCCCAGACAAACTATGCTATCATGGTGCAAAGGTTTCAGTTTGCGGCCAAGTCAAACTCCACTATAATGGTACAATGATACCAGCTCACAGCCCAGTCAAACTCTGCTGTAACAGTGAAACATTTGCAGTTCACAGTCCAGGCAAACTCCCCTATAATAGTGCAACATTTCCAGCTCACGGCCCAGTGAAACTCTGCTATGACAGTGCAACGTTACCCGCTCGTAGCCCAGTTAGAATCTGCTATAACAGAGCAACATATCCAGTTCACAGGCCAGCTAAACTCAACTATAACAGTGCAACCTTAATAGCCACTGGCCGAGTCAAACTCCACTATAATGGTGCAACCTTACCAGCTCATGGCCCAGTCAAACACTGCAGTAACAGTGCAATGTTACCAATTCGAGGTCCAGTTAAACTCTGCTATAACAGTACAATGTTTCCAGCTTGCAGCCCAGTCAAACTCCACTATAACAGTGCAACTTTACCAGCTTGCAGCCCAGTCAACTTCTGCTTTACAGAGCAACATTACCAGCACAGGGCCCAGTTAAACTCCACAAGAATGGTGCAATGATACTAGCTCACGGCCCGGGCAAACTCTGCTATAACAGTGCAACATTTGTAGTTCACAGTCCAGTCAAACTCTGCTATGACAGTGCAACATGTCCAGCTCACGGCCCAGTTAAACTCTGCTGTAACAGTGCAAGCTTACCTGCTTGTGACTCAGTCAAGTGCAACTATAACAGAGCACTGTTTCCAGTTCACGGCCCAGTCGAACTCCACTGCTGCCGTGAATAGCCTCCCAGCTTGCGGCCCGGTCAAACTCTTTTACTGCGGTGAAGAGTCTCCTGGCTCATGGCCTAGTCAAACTACCGTCATGGTGCAAAGTCCCTGGTTATCAGCTCAGTCTAACTACCCTACTATGTTGAAGAGGAACAAGCAATCCAAAATAAATAAACAAACAAGCCAAATGTGCAGAGTACTCCCACACCAGCCATGTGGGTACAGGACATTCAGGTATATTTCCACATCATATGTCGTATTTATTTGATGCTGCCTTTAAAATGTTCAGTGTGCTGTGAACCCCCTATGGACGGGGATTTGCATTTCTTTTGTTCTCTTCTTCCCCTTATTAATGCTCGGTAGGTTTATGTAAGCCGTCAATTATATTAACGTGGTTATTTTCCAACTTCTTTCTGTTAGTTATTACAGGCGAGTGTGCAGATAGACCCGGGGGGAGGGCTTGAGCCCCCGCCCTTTGCCCTCAGACTGCACCAGTGCGCTCTTGGTTGGCGTCTATAATAATTGCATTTCAAGTGGCCTTCGCCACCACAAATAGAACTAAGGGGTCAGTTCAGGTTCCACAGTAGCAGCTGCCTGTGGGGATTTCACCTCACTCCATGTTGTTTTCCATGATATGGTCCATTTACCCAGACCCAAGAGCAATTTCATTGTTGGTAACCATTGCGCTCTCCGGCTCCCCATTCAGGTACATGGCCATCATCCATCCGTTGAAGCAGCGGCTGTCATCCACTCAGACCAAGGTGATCATCGGGGTGATCTGGGTGTTGGCCCTCCTGCTGGCCTTCCCACAGTATTACTACTCCGACATTGACCAGCTGCCTGGCCGCATCGTCTGCTACATCGACTGGCCCGATTACACCATCATGGACTTCAAAACGATGTAAGAGCAATTCTGCTGTTAGTGCCAATGGAGACAGTGGCTTAAAGGGATGGATATCTTGGCCCTTCCCTCCCATTCCTACAATAATTTTCCAACTTCTATTCATCCCTTTTGGTTACTGTACCTTTAAGATTGATGCAAAAGTCTTAGACATCTGAGCAAATTATATTTCAAACCTGTTTAACTGAGCAGTATGTTGTTAAATGCTAATATTAGAATGTATACAAATAGTATTAATACGATAAATAGTGATTTTATGTATGTCTGTGTGTTTTCTTAATTATTCCCAGACCTCCTTATGGAAGCCCAATATCACATTGTAGTTCTCATCAAAAACCTCTTTAGTACTTCTTTAGATTAAATCAGGAGCTGCTGAGTTTCACAAATCCATGCAAAGGCTAGAGTATTTGTGTATTTGCTCGTAGAAAGTCCCTCACTGCTCAGATAAATGGCTTTAAGCAGTTTGCACAAGAGCCTAAGACTTTTGCACAGTGCTGTATGTAAATTACATCTGTTCTGGTGGTTTTGTGTCTCATTCAGAACGCAGCCCAGGCTGAAACTGCTATAGGCTGAAAATGACTATGTGGCTGTTTTTGTGACATCACAAAAAAGCAATGAATTCGAGATGAGCTGTGTTGCAGCTTAGTTCTCATTTCTGAAATGAGGAGTGAATGCTTTGGAACAGTTCATACCTGCTACCTCACATTCCTCAAAGGAAAATTCAATTTTTTTCATGATATGGGCCCTTTAAAAAAATAAGGTGATGTCATAATGGGCTGAAATGCAGTCAGCAGCTTATACAGTTAAGCTACACTGATTGTTGTTGTGTTTACATTCTACAGTGCATTGCTTACATTAGAGTTAAAGGGCCTATATCATCCTTTTTTTTTGGGGGGGGGGGGTAAATTTTTTTGTACCTTGAGGTATTTATCACTTCTGTGTGGGTTTATGGATTATTTCTGACACTTTTCCACACTCTCAAACTCTCTTTATCACTTACAGTTAAACACACATAGTTTTGTTACTGTGGATTCAAGACTAATGACATCTGTTCTGATTGGCTGTCCTCTACTCTCCATGTTGGACCAGAACACTCCTTATAACTTCAGATTAAATGAGCAGGGTTAGGCTGAGAGGGGTAGGTCAAGGTATGTCAGTGCGTTGGTTGTGACATCACAAAAACAGTGAAATTAGAGCAGCAGCGGAGTTTCCTTGTGGACTATGTGGAGTGGGGAGTGAATGGCACATTTAGGTTAGACTTTATCTGTATTGTTAGCCTTGTCTGCATGATTTAGTAGCTCAAATCAGATTTGCTTTCTTTCTATGTCTGATTGGATCTGCGGGTTGTGATGAACTATGAGCTCCACTCTGGACGCTTGAAAGAAATTAGACCAGACTGTCCGTCTCATAGGAGCCCCGTGATCAGTCTTTACCTTCAGCAGCTGTTACTGTTAGGGGCAGCATTGCTGGTGGGCCTTTACTCAGCATAGTGGACAGTTCATGGTCCATGATGTACATCGGAGCCTGGCACCTGTTTCAAGAAACTTAAAGGGATAGTTTGGATAATTGTTGCTTGGGAAATTAATTCAGTTCGTTTTAACAGATAGAAAGGAGCGCATTTCTGAGACCCCCAGTCTGGGTCTAATAAATGACAACCAGTAGCTTGTGAATCTCTTTCAAGATCAGCTGAGCTCCCAACCAGACTGCCGAGCAGCTCCAACAGCACATTCCTAACATACTGATTTATAACCCAAAAATTGTCACTTCAATTCAAGACCACTAGACATCCTTTTGTCAGAGAATTCTATTCATTGTTTGAAAGTTTCTATATAATTAAATTGCTGAGATGTAAACAAGGGGCTTCAGAGGGGCTTCATTCTGGAAAATTGTTCACAGTGGTGGTGGATGGAACCAGACGTCTGACTCTAAAAGCTCCCTCACAGAAAGTCATTCCATGAAATGGTTGTGAATGTGCTGCCTGATGCCTGAGACATTATTTTACCAGAGTTTTGAGAAGCTTTTGGTCCGAAAACTAAACTCATTCATGGTGGAGGAATACATGCAGGGCGCTGGGAGGCAAAATAGTCCTCCAAAAAACGTATTTATTTTAGATTTGCTACTATTTCACCATCATCAACATCCATATAAACACTCAGAAGATATATATGTAGGTTCACTTGTAGGTTTGAATAATAAATAAAATGGCTACATTTGTGTTGGAGATGTCTGGTTCCATTCACCACCACAGTAAAGAAATCCATTGTAAGACTCCCTACGATTAACCATTTCACACAAAACCCATTCTGACTGACTTTTTTACATCACAACCACTGAACTGTTCAAATAATTGGAAGGATATCCAGTCTTAGTTATCTGGTTAAATGAGAAGATGTTCCTGTGATCCTGATTGTGTTCAGTGTTTTGGTTTACAGAATATTATTTAATCCATCCGGTGGGGCTAGGGGGTGTAGCACAAAATGTCCTTGGATTTATGTTAGGAAGAACATGAAGCAACTTCATTTCACGGTTGTTCACTTCTATATGAGCCAGTTATTTCTTGGGTTTTGATGGTGGAGCATTGTAAAAACAACAGCGTGGGTGTAAAATGAGAATGTAGTCCTCTCATTCTCCAGTGAAGCAGCGGGACGGAAAGTTCACCTTGACTAAAAGACGGCGCTCGAGTCAAGTGTAGTTTTCTCGCGTGGCAATCCACCTCGGAGTGAAAACGCCCACGCTCCTATAAACACAGACAGTCACCACGGTGTGCTCATTGGGAGGACAGCCACTGGGAAGAAGAGTGTGTGTGGGGCTTCTAAAGAGAGAAGGCCTATGAAGTACACTTAAGTCAATGGGATGTAGTCCAGCTCAGCAGAAGACTCACAGGTTCTATGAGCGTTTACCTTCTTTGAGCTTCTTTCATTTTACCGCCTTCCTCTGTTGATTTCTTTCTCTCGGTTCCTCTTGTTCTTCCATATCTTTTTTTCTTGAAATGTCCTTCTTATCCCCAGTATTGATCCTGTCTGCAGACAAAAAGCTATAAACGTTTTGATGGGCTTCAGGCATCTTTGTGTCCTACAGTAAGACATAGTCCTTAAAAAAGATGCTAATTCAGATTAGCAACCACAGCACCAGAGTGTGCTGGCTTTCTTCTTTCACTCATGTCCAAATATTTAAAGGGGAACTGGCCATGAACCTTCAGAATTGGTTCATCAAGGCCAATTAGCGAAGCAAATTTTTTAGTGTTAATGTTCCTGGGCCGATAGAACTGATGCCATGAGATGAGACTCTCAGATCAAAGCTGTACAACTGGGAGTGAAGTTTGAATCCCAGCTGAACCATCTGCCATCCCCAGCTCACACATGCCATTTGACTAGTATGTGTCACAGCCGTCTGAGGAGCAGGACACCTTCCTTCTACTGCCAAGAACATCCTTGGTGGATGGTAGAATGTTCAGCTGAGATTCAGACTTTAATACCAGCTGTACAGCTTCAATCTGAGAGTCTCATCTCACAACATCAGATGAAACTCAAATCAAGGCTGGTATTAAAGTTTGAATCCCAGCTGTGCCATCTACCATCCCCCAGGGAGGTGTTAGGAGGAAGGTGCCATGCTCCTCACCCTGCTGTGGGACATGCCAGTAAATTGGCCATCCTCAAGGTTCACGCTGCATCTTAGTTGAGACTGGTGAGGCCTACTGGAGATTAGCATTCTCCTCTGAAAGTGTTGAAGCTCAAACAGCAGGTTTCAAAAAGACCTCCTTTAAGCTTGTCCAGCATCTACAGATCCATGTTAGACTGGCACATTCTTCCACTTCTTCCTTTAGCAAGGACTCCTGTCATATAGGCCGAAACTGATGTCCTCTTTCTGTTTTCCTCTCTCTGCAAGACGTTCAACCAACCCAAGGGTCATCAGTTCGAGTTCTGTAGTCCAGCACGTTTTGGTGAGATCTCTGCTCTAACATACCTACTACACCAAGTCATTAACTGATGAGTCATCTTCAGTAAATTAGGTGTGTCAGAGCAGGAAAATCACCAAACTGTGCTGGACTCTGTCCCTGCAGTTCATCTCCAGAGCTGATTACCCTCGAACTAGCCATTATCCTCCTTCCGCTCTCTCCAACCCAATCTCTGCCTCTCTCTATCTTTTTCTCCCACTCTACTCTGTACCTTTCCTGCTTTCAGTCATAATAATGAAATTTTCTACGTACTTGTACATATGATTTCCAGAAAAAAATCATATGGGATCATTACATTATGTGGTGGTTCTTTGAACTTTAACCCTATTTTGGTAACCTTTTTTGGAGTTGTATTACTCAGTTGTATTATGCATTTTTCCTTCAATAACATTGATGGACTATATTTGTATGATGTGTATGTGAATGACTCACAAAGCCGGGAGTGAAATAAATGTTTATGTAGGCGAGCGAATAAGTGCCATCTTTGTAGAGAGACCTAAGTTGTTTTCACTCCTCCAATTTCACCCTTCATTGCTCACTACCAGCCCAACACAGTCACAATATTTCATACACAGAACCAAAATTACTGAGTTACTGAAAACAATGCCATTTAGTTATCCTGCTGCAGGCAACCTCTTTTCTTCACAGATGCTCTATAGTTCTACAGTGAAACACATGAGGCATTTGCACTTTTGGGTTTTGGGCCATTTGAAAAAAATACAGTTTATCTTGACAACCCTTTATCATGACAATTTTTTCTCCTTCTTTTTGACTAGAGAGTAAGGAAAGCTATAACAACACAGATGCTAAAAAGGCAACCCTGCTAACTGGTGCTTTGCCACACCCAAAAAAATAAAAAAGAAATACATTAGGGTATAAAAGTAGTGAATCTTAATTCCAAAATGACAGAAATTACTCTTTCAAAATGTTGACAAACTTTAGACAAATTTTGATTGGGTGGTCTGAATTTTACTGGTGGACCGGCACACGTGTTTCTTTACAAGACCATCCACTGAAGGTTTAACATGGTTCTCCTAGGGCATGGCCCCTAAGAACCTGCTTTGGTGCCTTTATTTGCTTCACACTCCACCGGAACAGTTTTGCTCCACTTGTCTGCATTGAGACAACACGGTGGTATGAGTGTTTAGCAGGCTGAGCAAAGCTGCCGCTCTCTCCTGACACGTAATTCACAGACTATCAGAGAAGCCCATTTGCCCTTAGGCAGAAAGAACAAAGAGCTATCGATGTCAGAGGAGAAGACACACATGCTTACACTGACCCGAACGGTGTAAAGAGTGTTGCCTGTGGCCATCCAGAGGCCATCTCCACCTGCACACAGTCAAAGACCATGTCCAAATAGCAGCAGCACTTATTATTTTTACAGTGAATATCAGTTTTAACCTTGAGACAGATGATCAGCCACATGAGAAGAAGAATAGCCTGGTCCATTGGTGTCAACAGTATAGGATGTCATTAGGCACGATGCCACATAGGGCAAACCCCCTACCTGTGATGAAATCCAACAACTCAAGCTCCAAGCCAACATCTCAAGCTCTAAACTGTACTCACCTGGCAATTGAGGTACAAATAACACAAAACCTAGAAGAAGAGCTCTCATCTCACATTAGCAATCTGTCCTGAAAAGGAGAATTCATTCCTTCCTCACCACTGATGCCACTCAGATGCTTGTCCAGTCACTTGTCATCTCTAGACTGGACAACTGTAACTCGCTCCTGGCTGGCCTTCCTCTGAAGACCACCAGACCACCACTCCACTACGGAAGACTACCAGACCATCCACTACTAAGGACCACCATACCACCGCTCCACTAATGAAGACCACAAGACCTCTACAGATGATCCAGAATTCAGCAGCATGTCTGGTCTTTAACACACCAAAATTCTCCCGCACCACTCCACTACTGCAACCCCTTTACTGGGTTCTTGTGGTTCTCCATAAGATTTAAAACTCTTAACGCTTGTCTACAATGTCAAAAACGGTCCAGATCCATTTTACCTATCCGCACTGATCAGACCACGAGTCACAACTATGCCCTCTTAGAGCATCAAGCACAGCCCAACTCGACCCTCCTCTTCTCAAAGATTGAAGGCACGAATCAAGACTTTTCTCAGTTTTGGCACCAAAGTGGTGGAACGAACTTCCCCTGACCATCAGAACTGCTGAGACCCTCCCTTCCTTCAAACAGAGACTGAAGACCCTCCTCTTCACTGAGCACTGAGGAGAATGTGTACAGGCTCATGTCATGAACTGACTTAAAACAAACTTCACCCAAAAAAGTCTCCTGTGTGTGAGCTTATAGGTCCATGGTGGACTAACCCCATCTCTGGTAGAAACGTAGTCTTCTAGAAGCTCTCAATTGTAAGTCGAGGTTTACTACTGTGAGGGACGTGTTTTCGTGTGGGCTACAAAGCACAGATGTACGTCACTCTGGACAAGAGTGTCTGCCAAATGCTGTAAATGTAATCGTAAATGTAGGTGGGCAGCTGCACGTTTCAGCGAGGATCATCAGTCAGTCAGTAGGCTGGCCTGTTGTGTGGCTCATCAAAAATACCCCAATTATCCACAGTCCAAGTTTAATTCCACCTTATTCAACAATTACTGCCCCCAAACCTTTAAATATGTAAAATGTGTTTGGTCGGCCACAGTGGAGCCGAATGAGAAATGATGTCCGAACCTGGCGTGAGTAGTCGAGTCCTGTAACGGGGTCCGCAGACCTCGGGGGGTGTTGGGAATATTGTGAATGTTGAGGTATAAATAGCGGCGACAGCATTTTGAGACCTTGGATTCCCAGCCAGAGTTCACACACTCTTACTGGCCTCTCACACTGGCACGATGTAACATGTATAGGCCAATGGCCTGCTCTGTCTGACACACACACACTCACACATGCACACACACACACACACAGACACACATGCACACACACACACTCACAAACACGCCTGGGCTGCGTGTTTTTGCTGGAGCCAACAAGGCGTGCCTGCCGGCCAGCATTATGCCAGGTGTCGGCTTACCGCCCACCCATTCATGTGCTAGAAAGAGAGACTGACAACCAACACACACACACACACACACACACACACACACACACACACACACACACACACG
>JBBPCZ010048990.1:0-12930 GCA_037974445.1 Brycinus macrolepidotus
AGACGAGCGTTTTTTTTTTTTCAAAATAAAAGATCTTTCAGACTCTGATAATCGATAAAATATTTTTTATTCTGTCTTTCTGTGTGGCCCGATACCAAATGACTCACGGACCGGTGCCGGTACGCGGCCCGGTGGTTGGGGACCTCTGATCTATCGAACCAAATTGTGAGGTAACTGTATCTTCAGCTTGGTTCGGCTGGGTGATTAAAACTCACTACACAATGATTTTTTCAAAATGTCTGTGGAGAAAATGAATAGGAGATTTTGACCTCTGGGTGCAAGACCTCTGAAAATGTGGACAGTCACTGTTCAGATCTGTAAAAGTAGAAGATAGATGGAATAAAATTCCATGCATTAGTTCAATGAGATTTACATTGTGAAACCTCACCCAAAGCCATTGTTACTCTATACTCAGTGGTATGATTGTTACACCAGTTTATACTGTTTGGCTGCACTTATTTCCATGATTCTGCTACACCTTTTTCCGTGGTTGTGCTACACCCATTTCTACAGTTACACTACTCCCATTTCAAAAGCTCCACTACATTATTTACATGCTACACCCATTTCCGTGGTTCTTCTTCTTCGTTTCTTTGCTTATGCTAGGATTAACAAGTTCTGAGATGGCTTGCTCCACTGCTTTATTAGGCTTATTATAAAGAACTGTGTGGGAGCAGTCACTCAGAAACTAATTAGTAGACTAATTAGTGATAATGAACCAGTGTACCTCCCTAATTGAGAAGTTGCCTGCAAGCGACCTGCAAGCCTGGGCTCTAAATCACAAAATGACCGGCATGTCTTCGCAGTGAATAGGCAGAAATTCACAGCACAGTCATGTTTTCCTACAGTATCATTACAAAGCCTGCCACAAATTATCAGCCACAGGCCAGTGACGCCATCCGAGGTCCAGCTTTAGTTGTTAGCAAGGGGCGACTAAAAATACCCCTGCTCCATTAACCCAGGAGTGCTAATCTTCTCCAAGTCCGTAGGTTGATCCCTTGGTTTTGAG
This sequence comes from Brycinus macrolepidotus, assembly GCA_037974445.1. Taxonomy (NCBI): domain Eukaryota; kingdom Metazoa; phylum Chordata; class Actinopteri; order Characiformes; family Alestidae; genus Brycinus; species Brycinus macrolepidotus. The sequence goes on from JBBPCZ010048990.1 coordinate 1,010, forward strand.
GATCAGGCGAGGCTGGCTAATTCAAGATCAGGGTCACCTTTACAGATCGCAGTCAAGCAGCCAACAGCAATGGTCATTTCAATAAAGTCTGTAAGGACACGATGAGGAGGAAAAAATAAAGCTGTACCTAACACAGCCTTCGAAGGTACAATGTCATTGAAACAGTACATTTTACTCTGGAAAAAGAAGAGGTTTAAAAGTACTTGATTTAAGTGTGTATATCATTTATACACTACATGTGTATATCATTTATGCACAAAAATTTAATATAACAGTTACTACCAAAAGTAGGTCTCAAAATGCTTTAATCAAGTACATTCAGTCCATCACACTTTTTGGCACTACCAAGCATACAGGTTTGTAATAGTTTCTTGTGTTCAGATAGCCATATAAGATACATTAATGTAATTTGTACCTTTTGTAGATTTTTTTTGATGGTTTTACAGTAAACAAATAGGTGTCTAAAAAATGTACACCACTTCAATCAACGTTCAGCGACGGACTTACAGAACTCCACTTTTAAATTACAGACTGTAGCTCATCTGTGGCTAACCGCTGTCGGCCCACATCAACTCTGTTCACGATTGGTCAATTTCAGACCACAGGACCATTGTTGTCCAGAAATGGTGCATGGTGCAATGATGGACCATTCTTGGCCTGAGATGATTTTTACAGTGTTTTTACACATTTTCTCTGCTAGGTTAAGGGTGGTCCACCACCCAACCAAAGAGCAGATCTGTGCTCAGACACTGACCAGGAGGAGTTACAAGGAAGGTGTTTCTAATAATGGCCAGGAATTGTAAAATTGGATACAATTTAAAAAACTTTGTCATATGTGGAACAACAACCAAAAGGGAACAATAAATAAAAATAAAAAATAAAAATAGTTTCAGTCAAAGACAGAGTGCACTTCTTTTGGCATATTTTACAACGTACATCCTGGACAGAGGTTGATGTTTAAGTGCTACTAATCATTGATGAAGGCCTCGTGGTTGAGTGGCTGAAGTGTTGGGCCACTCTTTATGGATTGATTGGCATGCCTGTCTGAAGTTAATGTTGTTAGCACTCTGACAGGACTCTGGGTGCTGATTGCTACTTGACTGTGGGACTTGTGATTAGAGGCCTGCTGATTATCAGCCTATAATTCCAGCAGGATGCCTGTCAAGTCTAGTACAAGTACACAGGTCTGTGGATTTGAGAGATTCAAAGGTAATTCTGTCTGTAGACACAGGACTAATCGCTGCATCTTGAGCTACATGAATAAGTTTTTTTTTTTTTCTCAACCAGAGTTGCGGTGTATATGATATGCATCTATGCACCTTTTTTTTTTTTTTTTTTACTAGGAAATAGGGCTTAAGGGTACACACTTATGCACAATGATACATATGTGGAAGGGCTTTGCCGATTTGGGGTATCAAGGAGTGACAGCTGCCCTTTAGAATCTTCATGTCCAACACAGGATTTTCATGAGCCCAGAATTTTGATTTCAAGATCGATGCCAAATATCAGTACTAGCATTTGCTCAGTACCAAATGATGCAAAAAGCAAAAAGCAAAAAAAAACATCAATTCAGACTTTTTAGATGCAGACAAAATACAATATCCATCTGGTGATAGCCCATTTAAATAAAGAAATTATGAAATTGTTTGCCAGATTGCCTTAATTTAAAGTTATTGAACTTTTGACTCTTTTGCCTCTCTAATTTTTTTATTCGAAATGTCACACAATAAATATTAGATGAAAAGTAAATCATATGCATTTATAGAGCACATTTATACCATAAAGGTATATCTACTAATATAAATAATATAAATATGTATTATATTTTAATTATGTTTAAAGGTTTGTAAAGAGAAATTGCACTCATGAATGCCAGGGGAGGCCACTGACCAAATCCTCTGCCAGGTTGATTTCCAATTTTGCCACCAGTAACCAACAACACATGCCTCATCCGTTCAGACAAGTATACTACATAAACATACACTTTCTAACACACTTTGCCACGTACCACTTGTTAAGCAGGCTAGTTATTTGTATTTTCAAGCCACATGTAGTAGCCAGCTTTAGTCCTGCAAGACCTTTGTTGTGAGATGGAATACAAAGATAACCTTCCAAACAAGTCTCTGCTGAATCACCCCAGTAACCAGGTTCCAAACACAGTACTTTATAAACCAAAGCTGTTAGCCTAAGCAGATAAACCCTGTGAAAATTCTCATTATATGAACTGACACTTTGCCATGGATATAGAGTGATGTTGAATACTTTTGATGTTGAATAACTCATAGTATATACTGAATAATTCGTAGTAGCTACTGAAAAATGAGTCCTTACATGAACAACTGAATAAAGTTTATCTTCTTGACACCGACAACATAAACCAAAAGCCTTTCCTGAAACATTTTGGTCTTGATCCTGAAAACTGTGTGCATGAGTAGTTCATTTTTCGAGAGAATATGAAGAGCGTGTTCCTCAGAGTCACCTGACTGTGCGCTGCTGGAGTGTGTAGAGTGTAAATTTGCATCACTTTGATTTTCCAACTTCCCAAAGGAGTCCGACTAAAGTGAAAAGCAATCAGGCATCAAGCCCGACCAGGCAACACACTCAGATTTCCCAGAGCAGACAGGAGAAAACTGCAAGGCGAAAATAACAACAGAGATTTCCGGAACCCTCCGCGGACTCGTCCTCAAATCGGCATGGAAAGTTGGATTGGCGCTCTGGCTGATCAAACTTTTACACACCAGCCTGCCAGCGGCGCAGCAGTCCACTGCAGGGGGGGCTGGGATTTACCCTAAATCTTCATGTTCAAACCCAGCGCTACAGACACTGCGCTTTTAGCAAGGAACGTGGGCTTTTTATTTAATAGACAAATCTAAATCAGGATCCTTTTATTACTGGTTTGTCATATGAATATCTTATAAATATCATAAACTAAACACCAAGGGGATCTTTTATTAATTTATGTTTTGTTTTATTCATATATATTTCTCATTTTTGGGAACCACAAAAAGTGATTAAATAATATTGTAAATAAATATGTATTCATTTACAATAATGTTTCAAATGAGTTTTAAATGAATTTTTTTGCAACTTTATAAATTGGATAATAAAAAAAGCTCCAGACATTATTTTTTTTATAAAAACTTCATTTTAGATATTATTTTAATTAGAGCTTCATTCCAGATAGTAATTTTATAAAAACTTCCATTTCAGACATTATTATTATTATTATTATTATTATTATTATTACTATTATTATTATTATTATTATTATATTATTAAAGTATTATTTTTATATTGATTTTACTAGAACTTTGTTCCAGATTATAATTTTATTAAAACATTATGATGTGTGTTATTTGAGGTAGTTTTGGATGAATCATGAAATGTTGACACAGTGTAAGAAGCAGCTAGTGGTTTTAAAGCCTAAAGTAAAAATGAGTTGTGAGGTTTGCTTGTGAGAACAGCAACAAAATGAAGTAAAATGTAAAATGTGTAACACTGTTCAGGTTCAGGAATACCAGCCATAGACACACACACAACAGTTTTCCTGCATTTCCCCTACTGGCTTGTCCATGTCTGGTTTCTGGTTTTAATCTTTTTTTTTTCCTGCAGCAAGCCTATCATTAAAGACAAAGACGAGGGCAGCGGGAGTGTGTTTAATTAGTAGTGTGGGGTGAAAGTTTTCCCATCAGAGTGAAAGAAGTCTCTGAAGAACAAGGGAGCCCACTTACTGTAAAAACAAAAAAGTGTCTATCTTTAGGTGCGCACACACACACACACAGTAACCGTGACAAGAGCAGTAATTGCATTCCTTTCCCTGAAGATGAACTCTTTGTTGAATATCTAACTCGCTGTTCATGATGGAAAAAGATGAAGTGTGTTATCCTTTTACATTAGATTAAAATTTCTGAAACCAGCTGAAATATGGCAGTATTCTGAAGGAAAGCTATGTTGAGGGCTGTGCTGGGCTGTTTTTATATCAAAAATGCAATTTGAAAGAGTTATTATTTGTAATGGCATTTATTGCATAATGAATTTTCTATGTATAAAACTATGTATAGCCTTTATCACCAACAAAACGGTCTTCAGTTTAAAGTGAGAAATAGCTAGAAAAAACGTTAAGCTGCCTGTTGATGAGTTAGATCACTCAAAAGCCAACTAAAAACCAACTAACTGACAGCCAGGCAATCCCTCAATAGTCAATATTCTGATCTGGGCCAAAAAAACTTAAAATGGTGGGGAAAAGAATCACAATTAGACATTTTCATGAAATTCTAGAACTGTATGCTTCGAAAAGGATGGATTTCTTATCAGTTATCAGAGAGAGGAGAGAGAGAGAGAGAGAGAGAGAGAGAGAGGAGCAGAATAATTAATGACTTAATCCTTCTTTTTTGGAGAGGGGGGGCCAAGGACACAGTGACCCATCATTCAAGAGCTGTGCAGGGAGCCTGAAGTGTGTCTGTGTGTGTGTACTGGTGTGCACAGTTACTCGTGTTAGACAGATCTGTGATTTATTTGTTAATTTTTTTATTGATCATCAGTATTGGCACTGAGGAAAGCAAATGCCAGTTGAGTTAGACCTTCATCACAATTATCAGTAGTAGTAGTAATAATAATTATAATAATAATAATAATAATAATATATGTTTTTATTATTATTATTATTATTTTAATTTAAATGCATCTCATAACCTTAGGGGCACATTTTATAGTGTAGAGATTACTTATTTAACATTTTCTGCCTTTTAAATCAGAACTGATGTGCTTTCTTTAGCTGCAGGCTGGAAGGAAACAAGGCAACAAAAAAAAATGAAGTGAACCGCAAGCATTCAACCAAAAAGAACTAGAAGGCATGTCTACTTCCCAGTCAAACATTGACGAAGTCCTTAAAGGAGCTTGTGTCCGCTCACCGACAATTTTAGTTACTCCTTGCGGCAGTCATTTCCGGTTATTTCCTTCGTGAAAGGGGAGAGACATATAAACCTTAAACTGGTTGTTAGCATTTCACACACGTGTAAAATAACTAGCAAAATCTGTCAAAAAAAAACTCACAAAAACCGTATTAGTTTGTTGGGTTAGGCTCAAATAACATAAAAATAAATGCACATTTTATCCTTAGTTGTTTAGCTGATATAGCTGAGTAGCTTGTGTTATCTAGCTAATGTAGTCGTCCAGCTAGCTGATGCCATTGTTCTAGCCAAAAAATAGGTAGAGATCGTCTAACAGAGTGGGCTCTGGGCTCCAAGGTAAGGTTATCTACCTAGCTAGCTTGTGTGTCAGCCAATGTAAGATAGCATGTTACAAATATCTGTTTGTGCCATTTTTACAGTGGATTACTTACTGCCTAGCCTAGGCAGCAAGTGTGGGACTTGAGCAATGAACTGAGGGGCTCCATTTGTTTAGCTGTATTAGTTTTCTTCTAATATTGATGAGTATACCTGTAATAAAACTACATATGTATGCAAGTAAAAATAAATGGTACATACACAACATTTGTATAAGAAGTAAACAATAAAAAAAGAATGCCACTTAAAGGGCAAAAAATGTTTTGAAAATCTGGAAACATTCTAGAAAGTCTAGAAATAAGGAGCTGTACATGGTGAACAACATGGTGCGTCCATAGATGGCAGGCGGAAATGAGGAGTGTAGGGAAATCCAGCAATCTTCTTCACTCTTTGATTCTTCTTCAGGAGTCAGAGACAGTCTTTCCCAGCGTTTGATCTTCAGGACCCTTGGTACATCCCACCCTGCAGATGAGATGTGTGTTCTACAGCATGATCCCTGATCAAAGCCCCATCCCTGATCTGCATGTACTAACTGCTTGCAGCAATCGTCCTTCTAGAAAAATCCATTGGTTGCAGCCCTTGGCTGGTCAGTTTTGCAGCATGAAGTGTCTTCAGTACAGTCGCCAGTGTGGCCTCCTCTTTTCCAGTCTGCATATTTACTTTGTTCATATTCGCAGCATACCTGTTCGAGGGATGAAGAAACATTACATATGGTAATACACTCTATCGGTTCGTGCTAAAGTTTCCAAAGTATCCACATATCTCTTCCACCCAACACAATGCCCTTCAGTTCAGTCAGCCCTCTAAATCAATACATAATAATGGATGGACTCTGTATGAGCCCGAGCAGAGGCCATTAGCAGGCATGTCACCGCTCTGCCAGGATGCATTATTGGAGAGCTGCTGTCCAGCTTAGCCCAACACGAGTTGAAAACAACAGAAATAACAGAGTCTCCATTGCTACAGTGGTGAGAAGAACTCGGCATCTACTACTAACTTGTCTCTATTTATAGGTGACAGCCTTGGCTGGGTAAGCAGAGCCACTGTAATGGAATCAACCTTTTCTTTTTAGGGGGAGTATTTTTCAAATATAAGCCAGTTACTTACTTCTAGCTTACCCACAACCTGACAATGGTAACAAGTGCTCAGATTGACGCTCGAACTAACCACCTGGTCAGACTCTGTTGATTGTCACCAGCAGTGTGGTTAGGGTCACGAATCTGAGCAGGAATTGTGTTCAGGTTCAAAACTGACGCTCATATTTGAATCAACATAATCCAAATAAATCCAAATTTATACAAGGTGAGTATCTACAGTGTTCCATCAAAATAAATTCTTACCAAAGTGATTGGGACATTATGATGGTTGAAGATGAAACAAAATAGGACCCAGGCAAATCGGTCAACTAGGACATGTTTAGGAAGGATTAGGGAAGGAACATTAAACAGAGGCTAGTTGTATTAACTCTGTGAACCTTAAGCTTATTAAAGCAATAAGCCACTTTAGGCCATATGTTACAGTAACTGTGGTTTCTACAGTTAAGGTGTTGTAAGGTGTTGACCGAAAACTCGTGTGAGTGGTCATTCTTGTATATTTTACAGCAAGGATTTTGCTGTGGCTTTTAACATGGCTGATCCAATCATGAGTTGGAACTATTCATTTTATAAGATTCTGCTACGCTTTTCATTTAATTATGTGATCTCTCCGTGCTGTTCTTGCATTCATTTTGATATGATCTATGTGATCTAGCAGCCAAAAATGTTTTTTTTTTTATGACACAAGCAAACACGTGCATAGGATTATACTTCACACAAAAGCTTTAATTCCACACGCTGATCTGTTTTACTATGACCACGATGTCCAAAAGCATTCAGACACTCAGTCTAATAAGTGAATTCAGTTACTTAAAGGCCAGAGTACACAAACCAGACACATACGTGCACATGGTCTTAAATGTCCAGAAAAAGAACTGACAAGCTAAATCAAGTTGAGTAAATGAGAAGGGAACATTGTTAAAGGAATCAAGAATCAAGCAAGCATTTGACTCACCAACCAGATGTGAGTTTGTTTGTGTTTCACTGTATTTGTCTAGTCAGTGTACTCTGGCCTTTAAGGTGCATTCATTGCTGACACAGGCGTTCAATTGTGCATACCCAGCTTGTATATTCTCAAAAGAAAAGGATGGCCAAACAGAAAGGATACTTTTTTGTGTACATTCAGAATGCTGTGTAGTCTAGGACTCTGCTCACTCCCTGTCTAGAAAACACCCCTTAGAGTTTCAGAGGTTAAGATACATCACTTGAATTATTAAGGCCATTTATTGACAGCAAATGGATATTAAAGCAAGATGAACACATTAACCTTGAGAACACTAACGCTGAGTCAGCAGGGAGCTCTGTATTGCTTAATTCGACATCAGCTGTGGCTGTGAGACTTTGTGCAACAGTCAGGTTTCAGACATCACGTCCCACTACCGGAGAAGAGAAGTGTTGTTTTTTGACACAAAAAGACAAGCCGTGCCAAGACTGTGAACGAGAGTGGAATACTAATAAGAGCTGAATCCTGAGAATATCAAACACAGGCTCCTGCTGCGAGCATCAACTCCCCAGGTGTGAAAAACCCAGGAGACACGAACGTTTCAAAGGGAGAAAAGTACTCCATGTTCTAAATCCCTCGGAGCTTTAGAGCTACATCCTAATGTCCTCTGTATACTTACTGCAGTACAGACACTCAACTGAAGTACACAAAAAAAATAATTGTTGTATGAACGATTATTGCTACATAAAACCACACAAACTGAAAATAAAATAGAACAAATGTAGGACAAGGGCCCTTTTATTATGCCACCTAGTCAACTTACATGGACCTTGTTACATCAACATGAAATGCAGTTGCAGTTAATGTAAACATTTTCAGTTTGTGAGTCAAGTAACAGCTTCGGTTCGTTTTTAAGGCAGATATACACAAGTCTAGACTGAATTTTTGTTCCTTGAGTTAATCTACCTATGTTCCCCATTGTGTATACACAATGAAACAGCTCTCATTTATAGCTCATTGAGAAAAGAGTTTAGGATTTTTGTAGAAAGTGTAGATTCTAATCTTTCAGTCCGTGTTACATTTAGGTTTGTAAGTAGAAGAGGAGATCTTTTATTATAAAATGGTTTTAAAGGAAATTGTGGGTACAGTCTTGTTTTGCAGAAGGAATTATACAATTATTTAATTTAACAGCACAAAGACAGTAAAGGACTTTAAAGGTTAAAATGAGTGATGTTAGAGCTGTTAAAATGTGACTTGGTGCACTTGATACTAAAGGTGGTAATTAACATTAAGGAAGTAAGAGATTATGGCAAGCTGCATTGCATTCACATGTGAGACACCAATAAGAGGACGACATGGGATGACAATGCATACTAAAGTGACAACAACAACAACAGCAATAATAATAATAATAATACATTTTACTTATCTGACATCTTTTTGTGTTAAATCTGTGCAGAGCTGATGGATAACCAGGGCAGAATATGGTAATGTTTTAGCATTGAAGATCGATGGTCAGAGGTGGGCTGTATTGTTAGAACACTACATCATCTACGGCTGTTCCACTCAGAAAGATCTTCCAGCTGAGCAATGCACCCAGCATTCTGGCTAGTTTCGAGGGTAATGATGATGCTCTCACACATTGTTTAAAAAGGCCAGTAAACTGTGCAGTACAGTACTCTTATTACTTTAGTGTGGGTGTAAACTGAGCAGGGTGTGAACTGCACCTGCACTCAGTGAGTTGAACACTTTTTAGCTGCCAGCATAACATCTAACCATCAACAAATGAATGCTTTGCCTGTCACATTACATCATTCATTTCAAGGTTTTGCTTCCAGCTTACTATTGCTTGCACACACAATTGAATTTTATGGGCTGACTCCTTGCATTTTAATGACATGACAAAGCGGCCTTGCTAGATATTGTTTTGCATCACATAACGCAAACGCACAGCCTTTAGTGAACCATGCTACTGAAGACCCACCTTCCTTGGCTGTGGCCTAGCTTTTAGAAGGCAGCTTACATATGCTCACTGGGACAAAAAAAAAATAGCACGGTGGGGCACAGGTGTTTGGAATAATGAGAATGCAGAGCCAGCACAGACCAGTCTGGAATGGAGCAGTCCATATGCTGCCCCAGTGTGTAGACACCATGACTCTATTAATCATATCAACAGTTATATAATATTCCATGTATGTATTTTTTTGGAAAAGCAATGGTGGGATAAAAGGCAGCTACTCTGCTGGTGGAATGTCTCTGTTATCACAGTTTGCAGTGGACTTTCTGCACTGTTGCTGCATTAGATCTCCCAGCAACCTCTATGCATATTGTTAATGAGTTAGATTGTTTGCAGCCATTTGTTTGGATAGCAGCTCATACACACACACACACACACACACACGCACACACTCACATAGGTGACCTCCATGGTGTCTCCGTGCTGCTGAATTTGCCCCTACGCACATACCCAACGCCTCACTAATATTTCACTCCCCAGCAGTTGTCATAGTAACCACACACCTCCCAACTCATCGCTGGGTTGTAGACTGTCCGCACTGTTCGGCTATTAGCCTCAGCCAGACACACACACACACACACACTCGTGAAGGAGGGAGGGGGCAGGAGTGTGTCACTATGGTAACTTGTACTACAGATGAGCTTAGGCACCGGTCATGCATGAATACAAACACACACAGCAGGTGGTCTCAGTTAAAGCAATAGTTAAAACAACCCCTCCCTTTACCCCAAATTTGGTTGATCAACCAATGTCTTTTGTCTATTTTTATAGGTAACAGTATGTCATACAATGTCAGAAACCACATAAGTGTGTTAGAGATTACTCAACAATTTGACGCAGTTTGAAGTGAGCATCATGATTTAGACACAGGTGGGGTACAAGGTTTCAGTATGCTTGACAGACACCAATCATCCACAACATTAAAACCACTGACAGGTGAAGTGAACAACACTGATTATCTCACTGCTGTGTCAAGTTGTGGAATATATTAGACAGTAAGTGAACAGTTAGTCCTTGAAGTTAAAGTGTTGGAAACGGGAAAAATGAGCTAGCATAAGGATCTGAATGACTTTGACAAGGGCCAAATTGTGATGGCTAGACAGAGCATCTCCAAAATGGCAGGTGATCCTGGTATGCAGTGGTTAGCCCTTACCAAAAGTGGTGTGTACGTGTGTGTCGCTTACCTGGGGAAGGGCTGGCACCAGGATGCGCTACGGGAAGAAGTTGGGCCGACGGAGGCGGTGTGATACTCTGGGCAATCTTCTGCTGGAATTGTGGATGTTAAGTTGACACTTACCTAAACTTTGCTACAGACCAAATACATCCCTTCATGGCAATGCTATACCCTTATGGCAGTGGCCTTTTTTAGCAGGATAATGCACCCTAGAATCCTTTTATCCTCTTTATCCCACATTTCCTTTGTCATTGGTTACTGCACAACCTCAAAGCGTAATAGATCTACCACCATGTTTAGCAGTTGTTGTTTTTTTTTTTTTTTTACATTTATGATGAGATCAGAGTTAAGTTTGGGGCAGCTGGTGGCCTAGTGGTTAGGAAGTTGCCCCTGCGTTCAGAAGGTCATGGGTTTGAATCCCAGGATTGCTAGTGGTACCACTGAGGTACCCTTGAGCAAGGTACCGTCCCCACACACTGCTCCCCAGGCTCCCCTCATTGGTGGGCACTGCTTCACTTGGTGAATGGGTTAAATACAGAGAAAGAATTTCACATTGTTCACATTGTGCGGTGTGCTGTGGTGTGTTCCTGCATGACTATAAGGGACCACTTTAAATTACTTTACTTTACCCTCTGATGACCTATGATGATATATGATCAATGATTAATTATAGATGGTGTTCATGCAATAACACTGCACAGTGGGCCAGCCAAATCTTCTTGTCAAATTCTTCTTTGGCAGTGATGTGAAGGCTACTAGCAGTTTTCTGAGAGGATGCTCTTGGTCCTCCAGGTCTTGTCTTGACTTACAACTGTATATATTTTATTGGACAAGTGACAATCCACATTACAATAGCAATTCAGCTCTTGCTTTTTAAAAGTTCTAATAGTGTTAAGTGCTGTCAGGTTTCAAAAAGAGTTCCCAGTCATGAACTGTCACTGAAACTGCAGCCCCTATTGTGTTATTATAGGTTTTAATTGCAGTGACAGTGGCAATGGCAAGCGTAGATCAGAGAGGAGCGCACTGGGGGAATAAAACACCGCTGCCTTCATCACACATCAGAGGAATACTAAAACAGTCCCATCAGCACTCTTCAAACACCGCACTCACACCAACTAAGAAAAGAGGACATCTGTAAAACATTCAAAAGAAACTGTCTCCACCCACAATGGGCTGTCATACACGCACTCACACACACACACACACACACACACACACAGTGATTGAGATTATCTCTGAAATTTAGAAGAGTTACGCCGATACAGCAGCCGAGAAACAGCAGCTGGCATTTCTGTCCCAGGTAACCCTCCTATAGGTCCTTCATTTCTTATACACCATAAAGCAACTCTTATGTTGTTTTATGGTGGCCTAGTGGTTACAGGGCAGCTGGTGGCCCAGTGGTTAGGGC
>JBBPCZ010049039.1:0-12928 GCA_037974445.1 Brycinus macrolepidotus
TAAGACACACAGTGACCTACGTATGAATCATTCAAGCAGAACAAAATACATCTAACTTAAGTCCTGAACCAGTGAAGAAACAGGAGCAGATGATTCCAGAAGATCAGGCTGGTGATCAGTATACTGGCCCAATCCAAGGATATTTTAAAAAATAATAATAATAAAAAAAAAAGTTCTTAAGCAATGTTCATAAGTTTGACAATTACAGTGCTCTGTGTTTCATGTTGTTTTTTATATAACCATGAGAGTGAGAATTTGGGATGTAAATTAGGGGTGTATGCGATCCTTGCTTCCTTATTGCACATTATGTACACCATTTTCCTAGAAACTCTATAAATGAACAGTATTATCTGTAGAATATAATAGTGAAAACTACCACAGAAGTTTGACTTTATAAGACTAAAAGGCCAGATTTGAATACTCTGCAAGGACTGTTTATCTCTCCAAGTGCAATAACTCAGCACCTGCTCCATTATTTATTTATCTATTTAACTGCCCCTTTCCCTCAGATTAGTAACCCATTAGCAGTGCAATAATATGTCCATGAATCTCTTCATTTATTCTACCCTTTCTCAGGTGCAGTAATTTATTTGCAATATTCCTCACAACTCTAGACTTAAATATTTGTTCTTTTTTTTTTTTTTTTTTCTTTTTTTTTTCTCCAACTTGTCAAGTGTATAATGTTTACCCTTAGTCTTTCACTTGGGTACAGATTAATTAGTATATTACTATTTATGCTATTTAAAATTGTTTCTTTCTGTGTATTTTTTTTTTTTTTTTTTTAAACTTGGCCTCTATGGGATTTATCCAAACAACTTGGACAATGACAGAAATTATGTCTTTTATCCTGTATAGAAGGGATGTTTAAAACAACTTCCCCATTCTGTACCTATTTGAATTTCTGGGTGTGTGCATGCTTGGGGCATTTGGTTAGTAGTTCCTTCAGTGACAACGTATGTGGTTAGAGCACATTTGTAAGTCGGTCTGGAAAAGAGAGTCTGCTAAATAAATGTAAATGTTGAGTGTTGGATACAGTTGTTAGATAAGTAGGATGCAAAAAAAAAAAAACTGCCCACAGGTTTTCATGTGCAGGTAATTTTATTTTTCATTTATAAGTAAAGGGGCCCCTTATAGTCACGCATAAACACACCACAGCACAACACAGTGTGAACAGTGTGAACTTCTTTCTCTGCATTTAACCCATTCACCTAGTGAAGCAGGGGGCTGCCACCAACGAGGGGCGCCTGGGGAGCAGTGTGTAAGGATTCAGAACACCAAACAGATCCACTGTTTTTCCATTAAGTTATTATATTTAAAGGGTTATTATTCCATAGCTGCGTAGAAAGCAGAGGAAACACTATTCCATACCTTTTTTATAATTCAGTCATTCATATGTATAATTCATATGTATCATCATATCATTCATATGTATTCATAAACTCGAACTGATTTATTATGCGATTTAAACAATGGTGAAATATTCCTCTGTACTCTGCCTGCTTTAGGGACCATAAAGCAGTGGGCCGACGACCTTTTGATAAGATGGCTACACTCTTGGCCTACCTTGGACCCCCTGAGCACAAACCAGTGGCCGATACACACTGGTCCAGCCTTAATCTCACCAGCTCCAAGTTTGAAGAGTTCATGACCAGGTAATGAATTCTCAAATTGTATCTTAGAGATAAAATATATTCTTTTTCTGCCAAAAGTTGGTCCAGAAAGTATGATGGAAGTGAAAATGAGAATCTACCTGTTCTAGGGCTCCAAAACTATAGAGGACAATTTTTGAGTAAAATCACCAATGCTCTTAATGTGATTAAATGGATTCCCCCAAAATATCCAAAATAATTCTGAACGGGGTCTCTTGTTATAATACTAAAGTGTGTGTAAGCTGAAGATTTCCTAAATGTTTAATATGAATGTTTGTGGATTTTTACAGTTAAAAAGACAGAAATATCTAACGGATTTTCTTTTTTTGGCTCAGTTGGGTCTAAATAGTTGATTAAATTATAAAAATAATATTTTTATCTTATTGTCTTGGTTATGATGAAAAAATATGAGATACTTGTATGTTACATGTTGTTTAAGACTTTAAATATTAGGAAAAAAAGTAATGCAGAAATGGGTAAAATATGCCCTTGGTTAATGCCAGTCTTTCTGTTTAGACACCAGGTTCACGAGAAAGAGGAGTTCAAAGCACTGAAAACCCTCAGCATTTTCTACCAGGCCGGAACCTCCAAGAACGGCAACCCTGTCTTCTATTACGTCACTCGCAGGTGAGAGTTGCAGATGTTTTAATTGGAGTGCGATTTGCAACTGATGTTTAGTTTAGTTCATCTCTGTTCAGTTACTTTATTTATATAGTTCTTCACAAAACCTGGCATCACAGAGTTGCTTTTGTTGAAAAGACTGGCATTAATGAATGCTCGTCCTTTACCTTTTTGTTCTGACACACATTATATGCTCTGCTGGTCTCTTACTGGTCCACCAATTGGCTAATGATACTCCTTAAAAACTCAGAAGAATAAGAGTATTAATTAAATAAAGAATATTAATGAAAATAATGTTACAATAATGGCCCTGATGTGACGTTGCATAGCTGCTTTTAATAAGCTGCCCAATCCTAGTATTTAAAAAATAAAAATAAAAAAAAAAGTAAGTCCTTAAGCAGTGTTCATAAGTTTGACAATTGCAGTACTCTGTGTTTCATGTTGTTCACATCCCTTTTTTAAATAACCGTGAGAGTGAGAATTTGAGTCAAATAAAGCTTATGTAAATTAGGGGTGTGTCCGATCCTTTGCTTCCTTTTTGCACTTTATGTGCATTTTCCTAGCAACTCTATAAATCAATGTTGTCCTCGACTAGCAGCAGTGAGGCGCATACTCGAAAGCTGGCAGTGGTAGAAGTCTGCAGTCTGGAGCTATTTTAAAGTGGAAAGTTAAAACTCCTTGTAACTGTTGCGTGTTTCAACTGAGTGAAAGCCTGTTACATTTCACTTGCGAGTCTCGACTGAGTGAAAATGAAAGTTTCTCAGGGAAATGCTCTTGGAAAGGCCGTGCCCTTTCATTGTAAAACTGTCGTTAACGGTGTGTTCTAATCAAACAGAGCCAGTAGAATACTGCACATGCATCGGAGCAATATAAAATCTAAGTGTTTTTAATGATACGTTAAAATGGGTGTTTCGTTTAAAAAAGAGCATATGAATTAAAATTGCTCCTGAATTTTAAAGTGAATGGAAACCAGGCCTTCAAGATTCAAGATTCTTTATTTGTCACATACACAGTTATACAAGTACAACGTGCAGTGAAATGTACCCCAAATCACACTTAAGGCTGTGCAAAATTCCAAAATAGATAAACTAGTCTTAAGATTACTTAAAGAGATAGGAAAAAGATAGTAATAAGAAATAGACTAAAAATAAAATAAGATAAAAATATTCTGTGTAATAAAAGAAACATATATAGAAAGAAACAAAAAATTACCATATTGGGCAAATGTACATCTCAGTTGAGCATATGAGCCTTGAAGGAGGTCAGTCAAACTGAATCTTAAACCAGTGCAAAACACACTAAATGGTTTGTTCTAAAACCATACACCTAGTATTAATCAGCGTGTATTAACTAAATTGTGTGGCGTTTTTGTCTATAAAAACACATATTTAATGCAGACATAAGAGTTGCATAAAACTATGTGTTAATTTGTTTATCTTAACATATTTATAAAGTTATCAATGGCTTTAGAACACGCATTCCCGCCCCTAGTCCAGTAGCCCCTTTGTCTAGTACGTTATAGTTTTCCTGCTTTAAAATACCCACTTTAGCCCTTCGGCTCGTTAATTAGGCAGTTAGTTGGAAGCAGTGAAAAACTAAGAAGTGCAGAGCAAAAGGACAAGGCTGGGGTTGGTAACCACTGCTTTAGAAGGTTGATTTATTATGTTCTTCTAGTGTGTTCAGAGCTGAAATGGAACTAAAAGATAGGCTGGGGTGGTGTCCCTCCCCACCAAGGCGTTAAGGGCGATTAGGCTGGTATTGGAGCTTGAAGTTCACTCCAGGCCTGCCGCTAAATCAGCTGTGGAATGACGACCAGAGTCACTGCAATGAAAAGTGAGACGCTTGTGCTGAAAATGCCGGAGGCGTTTGAGCAGATGTTGGATCCACGTGTGCTGCACGTGGACTTCAGAGTCGACGCGAAGCTGTTGCCTGAAGAGCTTTGTGGTGTCGTGCTTGATCCAGAGCTGCTTGAAGTTGTCGTACTGGAGCTAAGAAGCGTGGTGATTAAATTGACCAAGGTCACATCGGAGTTTCCGCCGGAGTTTCCGGAAGAGTTTCCGGAAGAGTTTCCGGAAGAGTTTCCGGAAGAGTTGCCAGGAGAGCTGCCAGGAGAGCTGCCAGGAGAGCTGCCAGGAGAGTTGCTTGAAGACGTGGTTGTTTTGTCGTAGCCTCCGGAGAAGCTGCTGAAAGAGAATGTGGGACTGCCGGTGTTGCTCGTTATGGTAGTACCATTACCACTGTCCATTTGAACCGCCGGAAACCTACACATCAGAGTCAAAAGCACTAGATATCTCATCTCTCTCAGAGACGTCATCTTATTCCTTCGGGCCTGTGTGCAAAAACATGATCTTGTATTACTTGTTGCTTACTCTTAAGCTCTTAAGCTGAATTCACATGGGTCCTGCGGTAATTTGCTTTTCTTTTTTTTTTTTTTTCCCTCCATCCAGATTGGCCATGTTGGTTGAACATGCAAACATTTTATTAGTGATGTCTGAATGGGGTTTTAGCTCAATAGTATAAACACACATTCTGCCCAATGTGCTTCTTTTAGTGATACCATGTTTGGTTTTAAGTAGAAGAGGAGATCTACAGTCCTGTGCAAAAGTCTTAATGTGAATAGTCTAAAAACTAAAAAGAATAAATACAAATAACATTCTACAGTAAATAGTGGTTATGTTCAGTATATCAGTGTGTTTCTTGTGGAAGTCCAGTATTACTGTAGTTTCCATCAGAAACCTGGTTTGACTCAGTCAGTCCTTCATTAAATTAAATCAGGAGCTGCTGATGGAATTTCACAAATCCAAACAACGGCTGGAGGAACCGAGGAGGAATCTAGAACCGAACCTGTGTTCTCCTCACCAGGTCACAAAATATCAACTACTTTAATACAAACAAAAGAAATTTTGATACTTTTTGCTGCTTTCTTGTTTGTAATGTTAACTTTGTTAGCAGAATGACTTTTACACAGTACTGTGTGTGCTTTTACTCAGTGGTCATTTTATCAGAAGCACTCAGTACTTATTTAATCTAGCGATTATTTAGAAGAAATATATGTGTATGTGTGTGTTTGTGTATCTATATATATATATATATATATATATATGAAATTTATAATGGAGATAATTAATGTATTTTATATACTATATTTATTGGTTTTTGCAGCTTAGTTTCTGAATGGTGATTTGAACCTTTAACAATGGATACAATGGATTCCAAAATTAGTGGAGTTTTTCTGTAATGGGGACCCTTTAAACTGCGAACAGAGTTCTGAATATTTGTGAGACTGATGAGTTTCTTCTGCAGGTAGTAGAGCCACATCAACTACTGTTATACCCCTAAACTACTAAAATTGTGTTTTCAGTGCAAGCCTTTTTAGTCCGAGACATCATTTAGAAAAGCTCGGTGAAAAGAGCGGTTTAAGTGTGGATTAGCAGTGCCGCACTGCTACGCTTAGGAACCCGAGGTTAACTGAAATATGGGAAGATCTGTTAATGTAAAGATTAGTGTGGGAATCTTTACACTATTTCTTGGCTACCAGCACCATGAATGTAATGTGTTTATTTCTTCTAGCTTTTTTAAGTAATGATTCATGATAATAATAATAAATAATAAAAATAATTCCAAGTTTAACAATTGTGTTGATTGTTGAACCTGTTGAACTAAATGAGACTTAAAGAAGTTCTGTTTTGATAACGGTCAGACTAAACTGAGGTCTTATGACTGAGAACATTATATGGAAATGAATTAGTTTTATAAAATTAAATTTGTCAAAAACCACTTGTACAAAAAACACTTGTACTCTTTGATCTGATTTGTAGAATACAAGCCAGTTGTAAGTGCAAGTTTGAGACTCAACTATTGATTTCCATTGTTAGGACGGTAAAAAACAAAAATATGAGTTACGTTAAACATGTGCAGTGGATTACACAATTTATCTTTATGAATATTTCAAATGAGATACATGCGCGCACGTGTGTGTGTGTGTGTGTGTGTGTGTGTGTGTGTGTGTATATATATATATATATATATATAGTAAGAATAGTAATAGTAACTGAGTAATAGTAATTGAGGTTTACCAAATGTGTTGATCTTCTAATAAATTCTATTTCGATAACCAAATGAAATTGAGCTCTTACGACTGATACTGATTCTGATATATGTATTTTAAAATATTGTCTCATTATTGAAGTGGTGTATTTTAGCCATTGAAGTGCCATGTGGATGCTCACCTGTGCTCAGGTCGTCACACCGAAATCGAAGATGTGAGCTGCAGTTGTTGTGTGCTGAACCTGGCCTGACATGCGGCGTTTTATAGTGATACAGATTGTGTCACATGATGTGGACTCTGCTTTTCTTTGGAAATGGGAATTTGTACCAGTAATGACAGGCCACTTTCGTTGAAACAAAGCAGGCTTTGATTTGATTAGTCTTTTGCTTGCACTTTGCATTTCATGATCATCTGGGCTTCTGTTGTGCCCAATTAGAATGACTGCTACGCTAGAAGAGGCCAGCGTGACACGGAAGAGTGTTTGTTTTAGTCGTCCACGAATGAATGGGCCTAGTGTGAGAGACTGCAGGTTGCTTAGTTTGTTGAACTGTCAGTAGGCTCCATATTTGGTATTCTGTTTGCTAAGTCAAGTGATACCCAAAATTTCAGATACAAGGTGTTGTAGGATAAGATGGCCAGGTTTTTTGGGGAGTAATCACTTCAATGCATGAACTGTCAGGATGGAATGAATTCAGTTTTTTTGGGAAATCAACATTAATAAATGATTGATGAGGTCAAGATGGGACGAGTTCAGTTTTTTTGGGAAAGGATGACATTAATGAAGGAACTCACCCTACCCTGATAAGGTCAGTTGATACCAGGGATGTAAACTTGTCACTTTTCAGCAAAACTTACCACTTTCAATCCAGAATAGGCCATTTGCGTAATTTGTGTAGATCTGATGAAGTTCTGAAATTGAGTGAAGGTTTAAGAGGGCCGTCTCTGGGCCCATTTTAGATAAACGTCTACCCCGCTGTCCCATGAATTAGTCTCTTGTTCCAAAACAAACCCAAAGCAAATCCTTTAATTATATTGTAATTAAGCCAGTATTAGCATTGCAAGTATTATCTTAGCACAAATACAATGGAACCATCAGGGGCTACATTACCATGGACACTTTGGCTGGAGAGGTCATGTTATGTTGTAATGTGGACAAAATGTTATGGACAAAAAGACTAGTAATAATGAACAAGAAGTCCCAGAGACCTAATGTGAGTAATGTTATACCAGCTGAATTTGAAATAGCAAGCTAACGTTGGACACCGTGGAAATAATTTTAATACCAAATCCAAACTGTGAGGTCCAGCGCTCGCTAAATTGAAACAGTTCAACCTTATCAGACTAACTAACAGGCTTGTCATATTGGCTGGCTAAGGTCATCATAAGGCTGCTGTAGGAGATTTTTACCTTAAGGCGTGCAGGCAGTCAAAAACTCTCTTTTGCAGAATTTAACATATTGAATTGTCTGTGCATATTCTGTTTTTGTTCTGTTTGATTAATTTTATATTGTGGATGCAGTGGACTTCTTTGGACTTGGGTCTGCACTCTCATGACGTTACTTTTGTAACAGTGAAATTACATTAATTCTAGGATAGAGTATTTCATGCTAAAATCACATTTTGACGCTGATATATTTAGGTAAAATTCTTTCTGAGTGGGACGTTGTCCCCGAGATCCCGGACTCAGTGTGGAACTCCTCAGTGTGGAGTTCCCTTTGTCTTCTTTTCCCCCCTGAGATTTTTTTACTTTTCTGTCTCCTTTAGCTCTGAATGTTGGTTTCTCTGTCTCTGTTGCTGTTAAGGACTCTTGGTGTTGCCTCTCAGCTGTTGCTGTTTATCATTCTTTATTGTGCCAAAGCTACTTAAAATTGACCATAATTGTTGTTTTGATGGTGTTCAAATCAGCCTGAGTTTATGAGAACTGCTTCATTCCTGCTGTATGTTTTTAGCTTCTGAATAGTAACTGTCTTTGCAGCACCTTCAAAAATTCTATGTTCAGCTCTCATGTTTAGATCCCATCATCCTGCAGAAGAGGCCTTAATGTACACAAATCTAAATATTTCACTCCCCCTGCTGGTGACTTTACAGAGTCATTTCTTGACTGAATTAAATTTTATTTATTTCTTGACTGTTACTGGTAGGTATTCAATCAACTGCCTAGTGATTAATTCTGCTTCTGCCATATATATGCCAGGATTTTGTTAGTATCCATATTCTCAAAACACTTTTTGATTGCAAGCACAGAAGTGAAAGTGTATGAAATGAGGACTCAAATTTCCATCCTGACGAATATACAAAATGTATTTAATCTGCATCACCCATACAGTCAAATCAGTCTCACTGGTAAACTACAAGGTAGTAATCAGTGGCTTCCTTATTATGTCAAATAGTCAGAAATAGTCGGATAGACAGATGTAAAATAGTTGTTTCTTGGGTTGATTAGTGACTTGAAAGACTATTTTTGCTGTAAATTTCTTTTCTGTTCTCCAGTGAGATTAATTGCGGTTGTAAAATTCTAAGGAGAGTCGACTGAGTAATTTAGTGCAAGACTATGCTCCGCTTACATCTGGAAAAGTCTTTTTCTTTTAAGATAATCAGACAAGCAATGTGTATCCCATTAAAGTAACAGGTAATTCAGGAGCTATCACTGAGGGCATTATTGAAAATGCAGTCGTTTTCAAAGGGATCTCTTACAGAAATCAAAGACAGAAGCTAAACCCAAATGTACCTCTCACATAATGTGATAAGTGATTATTAGAAGAAGCAGAGAAACTATAAGGGTATCCCCACAGCCATGTCCTGGGCTTGCATTTCTGCCATGTGCTTGGTTGGCCCTCTTGACACTCCTGGTCCGAAGAGTGGTTGTCCTGCGTGTACTTGAAGTGAGGACTCTGTCGGTGGTGAAGAAACTGTCCGTAGTGAGTAGGTCCTCTTTACCTAAAGGTACGTCCGTAGGAACTTGATTATTTTGAGTGGAGAGACCATCTGAAGTAGAGGTCAGAGGGAAGCCATTCTTGAAAGCCTTACGCTCATCTGGCCCACTGGATGTGCTGGTTTGGTGCGGAACGGTAAGTGCCTTTTCAGCCCAGTAGTGTGTGGGTACACCCTGCACTTGATCTGTCCCGAAAGGGGATACAGTGTAGGAAGCAAAGTGCCAACTCCCCGTCCTGGCAAGATGTGCCTCCCCACAGATGGGCCAAGTGTGGCACGGGCAGTCCAGCACACGAGCTGAGGTGTGCCTGGCCCAGGCCAACAGGTGGCTAATGTTGGCCCTATCTTCGCAGGCCCATGGGTTATCTCCAAGCGTAATGATCCTCAAGCTGTGGAGCTTCTCGAAGGCACCCTCACTGACTGTGGAGAAACGGTTAGCATGCAGGTATAAGTGGGTCAGTTTGGGAAGCCGGTCCAGCGACCCGGGCAGGATCTGCACAATAGTATTGTGGGACAGATCCACCAGCTCCAAGTATTGAGGCATGTTGGTGGGCATGGTCCAGAACCGGTTGTGACTGAGGTTGAGTGCCCTTAGGTTGGGCAAGGTGTTGTTTATGAACACCACTCGCTCCAGCCTGTTGGCCGACAGGTCCAGCGTCCGCAGGTTCCAATGGTAGGCCGTATCGTTCTTCTCCAGGACACGGATGCGGTTGCCGGAGGCGCAGATGTCCCAAAGAGAGCGGGGAAGAAAGGTGGGCAGGCGGGACAGGCGGTTGTAGGAGATGTCAAGTATGCGGAGGTGGGTGTAGGGGCCCAAGTTGTGGTCTAGGTCAGCCAACCGATTGTGGGACAAATTGAGGGAGTAGATGTTGTACTGTAGACCGCTGGGTAGGTGTCTCATGCCCCTCCAGGAGCAGTCTACCTCCCTCTGCCTCTCGCTGCAGGAACACACAGGGGGACAGGCTGTACTGATGCCCAACAGCAGCAGTAGCAGCAGCAAGCAGGACAGTGGAGTGGATTCATACATCTTCACTTTACACCTGGGTGGATAAAGGGGGGAGCAGTGGAGAACAGTGAATAATCATACCAACAGTGAAATATCATACCATGGATACAATAAATGTACAAATGCTGCATCCTACAGTAAAGAGATCGATCAGTGAAAAAACGAACTTGCAAATGCTCTCCTTTCCCCAAATGTAGTTGATCAGCTGTGCTATTCAGTTCTGTATTGCAAAAGAAGAACCATTTTTGGTTGTCTTAAGAACCTTTTAGTGCAGAGGTCCTCAACCACTGGGTCCTCAACCACCGGTCCGTGAGTCATTTGGTACTGGGCCGCACAGAAAGACAGAATAAAAATATTTTATTGATTATCTGAGTCTGAAAGATCTTTTATTTTGAAAAAATCGCTCGGTCACGTGATACGGTACATCAAAAATGTAGCTCACAAGCTAGCAAAAATTAGTAAAAAACAAACACGCTTTGTTTTTAGTTGGATCTATACCGGTCCGTGAAAATATTGTTTTACATGAAACTGGTCCGTGGCGCAAAAAACTGGTCCGTGGCGCTGTTTTAGTGGATTTGTGAGTGTGAGGAACCTTTTTAAAGGGTGTATAAGCTCTACATTATATAAAGAAACCATTTCATTGGTAAAGAACCTTTACGTTATGTATCTTTAAAAGGTTCTTCAAGCTCGCCCACGGAACCATTTGTAATTTATCAAGGAACCATTTGTAAACGGAATAAACTTATGTACACCTAATACACTTTATCTTTCAGTATCCCTTTTTGTTTTCGCTTTTGACCTAGTGCAGGTTGTTCTTCTGGATGCTGATGCAATCTCTCTTCATCTGCAGAAATTTCAGCCTCCTTTCCATTTCAGTAAACCATTTACTGTTGCCCTGCTGTTATCTGGATGATGTCCAGGTGGTGGATTATTACAGATGCTCATGGGACACATCTGTGTTGTAGTTCTTGATGCACTCAGGCCTGTACATCTGCTACTACACCTCCTAGAGATGCATCGATATGGAATTTTTTTTCATGTACGTATCTCCTGATATTGATTCCAGTACCAGCACGGATTTATGAAAGTTAGAAACCGAGACTAATTTCACATTTACATTTACGGCATTTAGCAGACGCTTTTATCCAAAGCGACTTCCATTCCCTAACTACAGGGGACAACTTGGGGTTAAGGGTCTTGCTCAGGGACCCAGTGGTGGTATGCTGAAGGTAGGATTCAAACCCATGACCTCTTGGTCCAGAGGCGAGTATCCTACCCACTAGGCCACCACCACCCTGTTCACCTGAATTAGCATTGCAGAGAAATGTAATATTTATTTCTACAAAGGTACAAATGTAGTGAAATGAATAAAATGCAGAAACCCTCTCCTAAATGTTCTGCTCTTCCAGGGTTCAGTAAATGCGCTTATATACTGATATTAGTCTGTTTTGGCATATTTAATATATATTTAAAATGACCTTTTGTTAAATAAACACCATTTGTGTAACTGCCATTTGTGTTCTTGTGTCGTTCAGAGGTGGAGCTCCCGAAAGCCCAAGAGCAAGGGTGGGGAACTCTGCTGCTCAAGAGCCAAATCCCTGCACAGTTTGGCAGTTTTCTAGTTGACTCATTTATCATTTAGTTAATAGGTTTGGTAGGTAAAATCAGAGAAATCGGTGCCCTGTGCTGAACCCTGACCCTCGATTCCCCACCCCTGCCCTAGTGGGTGGTTTTTGCCCAGTGTGCTGTTTAGCTTGGCCTACACGGCTGGCATACACACCCAGACACAAATAGCTGCAAAACACTGTAGGTGTGTTTACTGGGGCTTCCATTCGGTTTGAGCCATAACGAATGTGACAGAATGTGATGGTTTGATTTGTGGTCGACCTACATAAAAGCCTCCCTACTCAAAGTTTGCTCTGCTGTTAATTGCTCTGAGCCTTGCTTTGCCGTGCAGGTTATTGATTGGAGAGCCGCTCTCCGCAGAACAGCTGTAGTAAGCTGTCTAAATGAAGAATTAGGAGAACAGCACAAAGAAAATGATGGCTTTCCAGATCGTATTGGATTGCTGAGCAGCATAGTTGTTCTCGTCTGTATACCTGCTCTTGAATCAAAGAAAGGTTTGATTTCTAAATTGAATTGTATGTCTTTCCGGTCTGCTCCACTACTCACCTTCTCTTTATCCTGGCACTTTTTCACTTCTCTTTCTCTTTAACTCCCTGAACTGCAGGTCTAGTTTTATCCAGGTCTCGTCTATGAGAGGCTGCTCGTTTTTTTAATTCTATGCTGCACTCACGGTGTGTGTATGTGTGCCTCATCTCGCATGTGCTCCACTGCATTGTTCATCACTCACCTTCTCCTCTTCATCACTCTCCTGTCATTTCTCCACTCCTCCTTATCTCTGTTGTCTTTCTTTCCTCCCTGTTTAGAAGACTTTCAACCAGGTCCTCAGACCGCAGGTCTAATTCCAGTCCAGTTTTTGTCGTTGAGACGTTGTTCTGATTCCTGGGCGCTGTGGTGCAGTGAGAGAACATGTGAACCCCTGATCTGTTCCAATGCAGCACCGGCAGCCCCCGGACTCGCGCTGTCGGTGGAGCCAGAGGGGTGTGTGTGTGTGTGTGTGTGTGTGTGTGTGTGTGTGTGTGTGTGTGTGTGTGTGTGTGTGTGTGTGTGT
>JBBPCZ010049079.1:0-5000 GCA_037974445.1 Brycinus macrolepidotus
AATATTGAACACTATCTTGCAGTCTACTGTGTGTCTTATTATTTTACTAATTTACTATTTATTTTACTAAAGGAACACTTTTACTGTTTTACTACTTTGAGTTATTTATTTATTTACTTTTTACTGTGCGAACTTGAGGGGTCTCTGAGTCCGAAGAGTCCATTACTGGTATCTGAATATGACAATAAACTTGAAACTTGAACTAGTTTTACTTGTCTATTGAGACACAGTCATTGTCTTAAAGGAAAACAGTAGGGGGCGATGTGGCCACTTTCCTTCTCTATTCCAGATGGTTGAGCAATGCATGCTGGGAATTGTAGTAGGAACAATAAAAAACATAAAAAAACATGAATTCTTTCAAACCCAGGAGGCTGAGGGACACAGTGCTGCACTACAGAAAATTAAACTGCATAATAAATGGTCACTAACTGCTCAGAATGGTTCTTTAAGCATAATATGCAAGAAACACCCTTCACATTTTCTTCTTATTCTTTTCCGAAAAGATTAAACACTTCTCCGTTCCAGTTTCCTAAAAACTCACTGGACACAAATAAAAAGACAAATTTAACGTCCCTTTCATAAAGATTTATTTCACAGGTCAGGCAAATATACATTTACACCCCGCGCCCTGCTCCGCTACTGCATCCGATGTTAAATAACTTTGAGAATTCAAGACAGAAAACACACACACACTTCTTTTCTGAAATTAAAGAACGACAGCGATATATCATAAGAACGACAACAATAACAAGAATTATTTATCATAACAGTAGGCAAATATCGTCTTTTTTCCAGGTTTCTCTCTAAAACCGCGTCCAGTCTTTAAGGTGCGCCTCGGAGTCCGCGGGGCGACGGATGCTGCTGCACCGGGACACGCGTGAGACACACAGAAACACTCGCTTTTTCCTTTTGTTTTTAGCAATCTCTTTTTTCTGGTATAGCAGGTAAATGAGAAGGATGTCCTCGTCTCTGCGTCTCACGCCGGACAGCAGAGAGGCTTCGGTTTCACCAAACAGTTTTTAGAGTTTTTAAAATGAACGGCCTCGCTCTGGAGGTTTGGCACACTGTCGCTTCCGCTGGTGGAATCCACGCTCGCCGCGCAAAAAACGTCGCTTCGCTGGCGTCAGGCTCGTCGCTCTGGGAGGCCGACCGCTCACAGGACTTCTGTAGACCAGAAAAGACCAGGAGATTTGTTCAAATGCGATCAGCAGCTGGGATTAAGGTGGTGGTGCAACATGACTACTAGAGTTAGGCCTTCAATTCAGGCCAGAAACTTCAAAACCCAGTCAAAAAACACATCTTTAATATAATGGTAATTTCTGCTAGCGCCCCTATGGGACTCTGGCTGCATTTTAGCACTAACAGCATCACACATAAACATTTTCTGGCATTCGAGATTAAACTCAGACGTCTGAAGCTTGTAAAAGACACATTAACATGTATTTGACCCCATTTGACCTTCTCCAGTAAAGAGTCCTGGCTTTCAGAAGACCTAAAATTATGTTTTTCCCTCCCAAAATTGGTCCCAGGACTTCTGTAGACCAGAAAAGACCAGGAGATTTGTTCAAATGTGATCAGCAGCTGTTAATAATGTACCAGAGAACCATGGCTGCTAGAGTTAGGCCTTCAATTCAGGCCAGAAACATCAAAACACAGTAAAAAAAAAAACACATTTTTACCATAATGGTAATTTCTGCTAGCACCCCTAAGGGACTCTTGCAGTATTTTAGCACTAACAGCATTACACATGAACATTTTCTGGCATTCGAGATTAAACTCAGACGTCTGAAGCTTGTAAAAGACACATTAACATATAGTTCACCCTGTATTTTCTCCAATAAAGAGTCTTTCTGGCCTCCCAAAATTGGTCCCACCATCATGAACTGACTGGTTCATTCGAAACAATGGAAGAGCTTGCTGAACTACTTCTACCCAGATACCAATGAGAAAAGATTCTGGTTGGATCATTTTCTGGTGGCTGTTTTAAGAAAAACTGCCAACATTACTACTTTTCATTTCCAAACAAAACTTAGGAACGAAATAGGAAAGGTGCTGAAAATTACAGACATGTGTGTTTTTTAGTTCCCTGGAATCATCTGAGGCCCTAGCAGGACCGGAGGGTTCTCCTCTGAAATAAGGTATTTTTTTGTAATTTTTTCTCATTTTTGACAAGAACTAGCCATCCTACATTTAAAAATACTATCAAACACCATGAACACAGTATTTGTTTATTCAGTGTTTCACTGAAAAATGGCAAAAATCCACCGAAGACTTTGGTTTAAGCTCAGTCTCGGGTTTCCTGATGAGCTCCACAGGCTGGAAAAGCACAGAATAAGATCTCGCAGTGTTTCTTGGCGCTCTGGCCTGACATTGTGTCCTCAGTGGGTTATTAATGACCCGTGTGTTCGGGCTCTGGGGGTCCTGCGGTGCCGCCAGTAAGTGGACAGAAGGTGTAATAATATAAAACAGAGCTTTAATTTACTTTCCAGAATCTTTTGCCAGCTTTTCCACATTCTGGCAGGTGATCCAGAGACTGGAGGAAGGGGGAAGGGGGGATAAAACCAAGGGGCTTCCACTTCAGAGTACAGCATCAGACAGACTCTGACCCTCGTCTGCTCGTGTTAAACAGTCAATTAAAGTAAAAACAGGGTCAGTGTAACACTATGTTAACCTTTTGGTGGTAAATTAGATTATACTGCACTTTTCTGGGGCAAAGGTCCAGAAAATCACTGTTTTACTGGAAGATTTCAGAGTGACAAACGTCAACAAGGAGGTGATACTAAACTAAACGGCCACACAGTGTGTGCCTCACTTTGTACTGGCTGTGTGTTGCGGACGATAAATGAGCTCAGATGTTCTGGATCTTTGTTGATTTGCTGTAAATGTGGAACTCCTTCCTGAACGTGTGGCTCCTTTGGAAAGATCTGCTGTAGTTTTTTTATTCTGTATTTATCTAAAACTACTTATCTGTGTACAAACTGGTCTCTGGGGTGGTTCCCCCCACCGTACAGGGGTCCCCAGTCTGAAACACGATGTGGAATGTGACCGAAAGCTGTGGTTCTAGACATTAATATCAATAACATGCCCTACGCAGCATATTAAAGACGTGTGAGAACCGTGATCACTTCATCGGCTGATTCAGGCGTTTTACAGGAAATTACCTTTGCGTCAGTTCTTTGTAGGTGAGAACGCAGGTCACAGTTTTCCGGTGCCGAGACTCGTCTTATTATTGTGATCTAACAACTTTGGTTATTAGGGATGAAAATCTGTTCATAATGATTCATTTTGGACATATTTATCTATAGTATTAATACCAGCATTTCTGTATATAGTATTTTCATATTGAGGTTTTTTCTATAGATTTTTTATTTAGATTTTATTTAGACTTTATATTTTATATCGTTCTAGTCTCTGTGTCTCTGTGTGTCTGTGCAGTCGTTACATAAGCAATTTCCTCCAGGACCAATAAAGTTTTCTGATTCTGATTCTGACATGATTCAGTTTGGACATGAATCAGTTTGAACATGATTCAGTTTGGACATGATTCAGTTTAAATACAATTCAGTTTGGACATAGTTCAGTTTGGACATGATTCAGTTTAAATACAATTCAGTTTGGACATAGTTCAGTTTGGACATAGTTCAGTTTGGACATGAATCAGTTTGGATACGATTCAGTTTGGACATGAATCCGTTTGGACATGATTCAGTTTAAATACAATTCAGTTTGGACATAGTTCAGTTTGGACATGGTTCAGTTTGGACATGAATCAGTTTGGATACGATTCAGTTTGGACATGAATCCGTTTGGACATGATTCAGTTTAAATACAATTCAGTTTGGACATGATTCAGTTTGGACATGATTCAGTTTGGACATGGTTCAGTTTGAGGTTTCAAATGTCAGTATGATTGAATCTGATTCAGTTTTTTTGGTAACATTCAGAGTTATCCTACATTTTTACTCCTGAAAAAGTTATTTTGGTCAAAAAATGTGCAAATATTTTCTTCTTTTCTAATGTTCTATTCTTCTATTCTATTCATTCTAACCTTCTGAAGTCAATGCAGCGGACACACACACTCACATACAAATGGCAAAAATCCCCCGAAGACTTTGGTTTAAGCTCAGTCTCGGGTTTCCTGATGAGCTCCACAGGCTGGAAAAGTGCAGAATAAGATCTCGCAGTGTTTCTTGGCGCTCTGACCTGACATTGTGTCCTCAGTGGGTTATTAAAGACCCGTGTGTTCGGGCTCTGGGGGTCCTGCGGTAGAAGGTGTAATAATATAAAATACAGCTGGAATTTACTTTCCAGAACCATCCGCCAGCTTTTCCACATTCTGGGACTCCGGCCTGGCAGGCGATCCAGAGACAGGAGCCAAATGGGGGGATCAAACCGAGGGGCTTCCCCCTCAGTACAGTATCAGACAGGCCCTGATCCTGATAAATTACATTACAATACTCTTTTCTGGGGTTACGCCCCCTAAAACCACTGTTTTATTCCAAGATGTTAAAGTGACAAGTGGCAATATTTAAGAGCTATATTTAATATTTCAATATATTCAATATTTAAGAGCTATATTTCAATAGATTGTAAACAACATCAGAGTGGTTTGATGGCAATTTTTTTTTAACATAATTACAGCTTTTAGAGGCATTAAATGCTTTAGACATCTGGTTCCAATCACCACCACTGTGAATGACTTTGTTTATGTCTTGCCCATTTATTTATGCAAAAGTTGTACACTTGTTAAATCAGTTTCTACAGACTGAACTGGTGTAATTACATTTATACACTGAAATCTAAACTGAGGTTGAAATATTGGTGGAATTCCCCTTTAGCTCCTGCGCGGCTGCGTTTCAGTGTATGAATGCAATTAGACCAGTACAGTCTGCAAAAAGTGATTTAAGGAGTGTGCATTTGCTCTAAAGGTCCTCTGAACTGCGGAATAGTTTCTGTAAACCTCTGAAATGAAATGTTATCGTGTTTGTTTGGTCTTTTTG
>JBBPCZ010049079.1:10000-12927 GCA_037974445.1 Brycinus macrolepidotus
AAATGTTTTACTGTGACAGACTGCAAAGTGTCTAAAGATACAAGGAGCCTAGATAAAGGAGTGATAAGTGGCTGATTTTTCGCTCTGGTATTAAAGGGTTAAACGTGTGGTGATGCTGTGAATCGTCCTCCGGATGCGAGAAGGAGGAGGAGCCGTTCAGGCCTGAGAGTGAAGGACACCAGCTGGAGACGACCTGAGCACTCAGACGACTGATCAACACACCCACTGTCCTTTCTTCTCTCTCTCTCTCTCCCCTTTCTCCTCTCTCTCTCTTTCTCGATGTTCCAGTCCACTTTTAATCTTATAGAACTCTCCTCGCTCGCCCAGCGTCCGCCAGAATTTCATCAGACGCTTTTACTGTGAATAGGACCCAAGTCTTCCCCTCCTCTGCTGCTGCTTTTTCTGAACTTGGGCACCGAAATCAAAGCGCTTGTTCCTCTGCGTCACACTCCGAGATAAAGCTGTGATAGGCGAGCGTATCTGTCAGCACTGATGGAGCTCTGAAACCCGTTGTTTTAGAAAAGAATGTGTGACAAAGTGTTTCCAGTTAGTGGTCCTCCCTCTCCCCCCCATCACTCGGTATAACTGTTCTCTCTCTCTCTCTTTCTCTCTCTGGGTGAGGAGGGTGGTCCTCCCTCTCCCTCGTTTTCAGTATAACTGTCCTCTCTCTCTGGGTGGGTAGGGTGGTCTTCCCTCTCCCCATCACTCAGTATAACTGTCCTCTGTCTCTCTGGGTAGGTTTCTAAGTGTTTATGTCTCTGCATTATATTTGTACCTGAAAAATGTTTAATACCAGCATCAGATTTTGATCAGACGGCTGTTCTAGACGGTTGTCAGCTGTTTGGTGTTGTCTTTCTAGAACCGCTGAAGAACTTCTTGCAGGTTCTAGAAGGCCAGGGTCCGTTTTGGGTGAAGGCGTCCACCCGAGGACGGACGTCCTAAAGCTGCTGGTTTTGATTATTCTGAAAATCAAAAGCCAATCTGTGGAGGGGCTAAAATTATCCTCTGAAAGAGAAGAATCAGCAACCGGAGCTTTGAGAACCAACGGAAACCAATAATAACATCAGTAAGAGCTCTTTATGTTCTCCAACTCACCACAAAAATGACTCCACATCACAGACAGGCTCAAGGAGAGTTTGTGCTTTGGGAGAACTGTAGATTAGAGCTGCGCGATATGGACATTTTACTGCTACGTATTACGACTGTGATCCCTTTCAAGACATTAAAGAGTCCATATCACCACTTTTCAGTAAAGAAAAAGGTTGTAAAGTCTGTAAATATTGTTTCAAATGGTATGTTAATCCCCCCCCCCACCCCCCCAATGTGTTATTGTCATACTGCCCTTCACAATACTGATATCACAGTCTCCAGTATGCAAGTGAGCCCTCTGACCAATCACTTTGTTTAATCGTGTGCTCTGGTGGTCCTCCCCCTCCCCACATCACTCAGTATGACTATCCTCTCTCTCTCTGGGTGGGTAGGGTGGTCCTCCTTCTCCCCACATCACTCAGTATTTTGGTGTGTCTCTTAGTGAACACTTGCATTTATTTGCTCAGAAAGACTTTTTGTGCAGGTGACAGGTGTGTGTGTGTGTGTTTGTGTATGAGAGAGAGAGAGAGAGAGAGAGACGTAGTATCTTTGTGCTCCTTTACCGCCTGTAGAATTCTCTCTCTGTCTCTCTCTCTTTCTCTCTCTGTCTCTCTCTCTCTTTCTCTCTCTCTGAGTGGTCCTTCCCCTCCCCATCACTCAGGTGATGTCATCCAGTGCGGGCGGCTGTTAGCTGATGTAACAGAATTAGCGGTTAGCATTCTAAGGAGTGTGAGAAACTGTGGTGGAGTTTCATGTGTTACAGAGGAAGAATGTGCTCACCTTCATCCCTCCCCATGTTGTTAGCATTGTATGATTAGAAACTGGGTAAAAAAAAAAAAATACAAATCCTGGAAGGTTTTTAGTCGCTTGATGGTTGTGTCCTTCTGTAATGTATGTATAATGTGATATTACATCCAAACTGTGCGGCTCTGTTTATTTACCTCCACTCAATCGGGAGAGAGAGAGAGAGAGAGGGGTTTAAAGAGAGAGAAAGGGAGAGGGAGAGAGGCACAGTTAGAGAGACAGGGTGAGAGAGAAAGAGAAAGAGAGGCACGATTAGAGACAGAGTGTTAGAGAGAGAGAGAGTTAAAGAATGAGGGAGAGAGATGCATGGTTTGAGAGAAAAAGACAGTTAAAGAGAGAGAGGGCTTGAATAGAGGGAAAGAGAGAGAGAGGGTTATAGAGAGAGGGTTAAAGAGAGGGAAAGTGAGAGAGGGAAAAAGGCATATTTAGAGAGAGAGAGAGGGCAGGAAGTTGGGGGTTGCCGGGAGTGGGTAATGTTTATGCTTCTCTCAGCTCTGTGGTGAAAACTGCAGAAGAAAACTAGCAGCTCCTAATCCTCTGTGTGTGTGTGTGTGTGTGCGCGCACAGCTTCTTGATACATAGCCCAGAGCGTCAGATGTCTCTCGGACTCTGGTCTTCACTCTCAGGCTTTGAGTTTTACTGAACGTGGTGCTGGAGACCCTCAATTGATGTCTTATTAGTCTGTTTATTATGAAATGTTCTAACAGTGTAAGAAGCACCTGACACGCAATACTGTGCAAAAGTCTTGAGCCCCCCTCATTTCTTCTTATTTTGCTTCCAAAGATCCAGACTTTCTTGTATTTTTAATGTAGTCCTGAGGATCAGTTCTCCAGGCTTTCCGAAGGACTTTCAAAGACTCTCATTTTCCGTCCAGTCCCTCAACCTGACCAGTTTCAAAGGAAAGTTTGTTAAGCCACACAGTGACCTACGTATGAATCATTCAAGTAGAGCAAAGCATAAGGCCTGAACCAGTGAAGAAACAGGTGCAGATGATTCCAGATGATCAGGCGGTGATCAGTATACTGGTGGTGCTG
>JBBPCZ010049089.1:0-12926 GCA_037974445.1 Brycinus macrolepidotus
TACTGGTGCACATGTGCCATTTCGGGTATTTGTGATCTGACACGCAGACCTGACCAGTCCCCCAAAGGGTTTCTACAGAACTTGTGCGGTTTAGGCCCTGGCCGGACTTTTACGTAGGGAAGAAAAAAAAAATCTGTGGAAAAACAATAGGGTTCCTACGCACTACGTGCTTGGACCCCTAATAATCTGTGGAAAAACAATAGGGTTCCTACGCACTTCGTGCTTGGACCCCTAAAAAGCGAAAACATGATGGACTACAACCAGAAGTGGACAATCATCTCTCTGTCAACACAGTCTAAAAAAAATGCCTTGAAGCCCAGCTACTTGGTAGCTATGCGTGTTGCCTAGTGTAATAAAGCTTTCACTATCGCTGAAGAATTGGTGTTGCCAGCTGCCGTTGATATGTGCCACAACATGGTCGGAGAAGCGGCTGCAAGAAAGCTACTTCAAGTACCGCTTTCAAATGATACTGTAGGCGGATACCTGAAATGGGTTCTGACATACATAGTCAGCTTCTAGAAAGAATAAAGGTAGTCCACATTTTGCACTACAGATGAACGAGTCCACTGATATTACCAACGGGTCGTTACTGTTAGTTTTCGTGAGATACCGTTGGGACACTTGTTTGCATGAAGATATGCTGTTTTGTGGTGAACTTCCAACCAGAACAACAGCACAGGAATGTTTTCGTTGTCTGGATGATTATTTCCCGGAGAATGGGCTAGAGTGGAAAAACTAAAAAAATAATGTGGATCACCAGACAATTGTCAGATATTTAATGAGCTATTAAGTGATGAAACAGTTAACGAGTGCATTTAAAGTTAAAGGACAGTCTAGAATATGACTCTGCATCACCACACAACCAGTTAATAGGATGTCAGCCATGAAAGTTCTTGATTCAAATGTGTTAATGGATTCCACATGAATAAATGATATCTGCACAGTTGTCGCCCTGATTATAGACTGACAGTTATTGAGTTGAGGTTCTGCATTTATTCATGTGAAGCTTATGTATGAGTTTAAATCAAAATAATTAAAGAACATTATATTTTTAAGCACATACAGCCAAAAATGAAGCCAAACACAGGTAGACAACAGTATTTAAGGTTATAAGTCAAGTTAAGTAAACTAAAAGTGTGTACTCTAGGTTTAGGCCTAGAAATGCTTTGCTTTCTAAACTGCACAAAATGCATGTTTTTTTTATTTGTCATCATTTTCCATGCATTTTAAGCACATGGCCCACTAGTGTAAATACTGGTCATAAGGAATTTCTTGGCTTTGATTAACACCCACACTTAAAAGTTGGAACACACTGCTGAAGATAAGAGGTTGTTAATATTTCATTAGACGTTTAGACTTAGGCTCTTTTTGGATCACAGCGTCTAAAGAATACCTTTGTCTTGTACTTAGGGCTGTAAAATTTCTTCTGCCTTTCACAACAACATATTTATGTGAATCTGGCTTTTCCACTGTGACTACAACCAAGCCAGGAACATACTTATGGCATCCTTGGAGGCCACTATAAGAGTCAGTCTCTCATCCATTCCACCAAGACTGGATCTATTGGTATCTCAGAAGCAAGCTCAAGCATCACAGTGACAATGAGAGTAAGAAAGAGTTATTATTTTAGGAATATAGATTACAGTTACAAAATTCTGCTTTAAAACTCACTGAATGTTAATACTAAAGCTACATTTTTATATGTTTTGTTTCCCACACAGGAAAGGAGATAAACACCGATGGCTGTTGGAGGCTGATTTAGCAATTTTGAGAATGTTCTTGATAACTTTAAGTAATAGAGTTATAGTTAAAAGTTTTAAGTTATAAGTTACATATAAAAGTTATATTACTTTTTAGTTTTAGAATTATAGTTAAAACAAAACTTTTATATAGCTACAGTACCCTGTGTGTTGGTATCTTTGAAATGTAAATGTTGTTTTTGTACCAAAGAAATTAAACTTTTTAAAGCATAAAAATTAGCAATTGGTTATTTAATATCATCTAGAAGAATACCCCCTGAGTCTGCGAGAGCGGGGGCGCAAGATGACTCACTGACAGACCACATGGTAGTAGACCTTGGAACGAAAACAACGATGACACTGATGATCAGCATGGCTTCCGATGGAGGAACAACACTGGCAGGAAACAAGTTGCAGAGCTGCATCTGTGGCTGGGAAAAGATAACATCAGAGAAGGGTCTTAAGATCCACCAAGGCAGGAAGAAGTGCCTGAAAGAGCTTACCACTTCGCATTGACCACTACTTCCTCAGAGGTAGGGCAAATCAGTCTACTGAAGCCCGGTAGCAGGAAACTCACCACAGTCCACAGGGTATCAGAATCCCTGACGAAGCTCAACCAGGCATAGCTCCACCATTGGACACGAGCCAAGACCCCATCCAGCCACAGTCAGCAGTTGAGAGAAAGATGGATGGACGAAAGTCTCAAATTCTGTGGCCCAAATCCTGCCAGAAAAAGGAGTGGGGAACCATCGACTCAGACCTTGTCTATATCCTAGAAGGTTTGAAAGGGAGTGTCGAAAGAAAACTAGACAAGTTGGGAGAAATTATTTACAGCTACGGCGCTGAGAAATTCGAAGTGAAAAGCAAGAACTTCAGTGCTCAGAAGAAACCATCAGGCCATATCAAGTCCAGGAGGCAGCAAGAAATGGAGCGACTTGTGAAAGAAAGAAGGTACCAGAGAAAACAGTGGAAAAAGGTCTCGGAAGAGGAAAGGAAAGGAATAGAGGAACTACAGGGCGACATCAAGCAGCGCCTTGCAACACTGTGAAGAGCAGAACGCTTGAGGAAACAACATAAGAAGAAAGAGCGAACAAGGACTGCCTTCTACAGAGATCCCTACAAGTTCACCAAAGACCTCTTTATCAAGGAGAAAACCGGGATCCTTAAAGTACCGATGAGGGAAATAGAGGAGCACCTGAGCAAGACCTACTCCGACAACCAGAGGCATGTGCCAGCCACCATCCCAGAGGACATGCCACCAATCCAACCACCTGAGCACCAGCTGGACACAAGACCCCCTACATAGAGGGAAATTGAGACCACATTAAAAAGGGCAAGAACAGCATCAGCCCCTGGGCCCAATGGCATTCCGTACAGGTTCTACAAGAACACACCAGGTGTCTTGAAGTACCTCTGGAAACTGATGAAAGTGGCATGGGAAAAAAGCATCATACCTAGGGCATGGCGCAGAGCAGGCAGGATTCTGATTCCGAAAGAGAAGAACTCCTCAACCATACATCAATTCCGCCAGATCAGCATACTGAACGCAGAAGGAAAGATTTTCTTCAGTGTTGTGGCCCAAAGACTCTCAGCGTTCCTGCAGAAGAACAACTATGTTGACACCTCAGTACAGAAGGCAGGGATAAGGGGTTTCCCAGGATGCCTGGAACACGCAAATATCATCTGGCACCAAGTACAAACAGCCAAGAAGGAAAAGAAAGAACTGCATGTGGTCTTCTTAGACCTGGCCAATGCCTTCGGGTCAGTGCCTCATGAGTTGCTGTAGACAGCCTTCATCTTTTTCCAAGTCCCAGAGGCCATCACAAGGCTGGTCAAAGCCTATTTCCAGGACCTCCAGTTTTCCATTACAATCCAGGATAAAACAACTGGCTTGCAGCACCTGGAGATTGGCATAATGGCAGGTTGCACCATTTCCCCACTGGCCTTCACCATGGCGATGAAGTTAATTATTCGAGCTTATCGGTGGGTGGCTGGAGGGGAACGCCTGAAGAGTAGGCTCAGTCTTCCTCCATTTAGGGCATTTATGGATGACATGACGACTATAACATCGACTAAGGCATGCACCAGCCACCTGCTGAACAAACTCCAGGGTAACATCAAGTGGGCAAGAATGGAGATTAAACCAGACAAATCCCGCATTATCTCCATCGTCAAGGGCCAGATCACCAACGAGAGGTTCCGCATTAATGAAGTGCCGATACCAACGATTCTGGAAAAGCCCATCAAAAGCCTTGGAAGATGGTACAATGCAGAGCTTAAAGACTCTGAACAGGTGGAACAACTTAGGCAGGATACCATAAGTGGCCTAAAGCAAATAAACAACACTGTTCTCCCAGGGAAGCTGAAGCTCTGGTGCTTTCAGTTTGGACTGTTGCCCCACCTCATGTGGCCAATTTCCATCTATGAGGTCACCCTATCCCATGCCAAGTGACTGGAGAGGCTGGTGAATGCACAGGTGCGGAACTGGCTCGGACTACCCAGATGCCTCAGTAGTGTAGGCCTGTATGGTAAAAGAGCCCTCTCTCTTCCAATCTCAAGCTTGGTGGAGGAGTACAAATGCTCCAAAGCTAGGCTTGAAATGACCCTCTCAGAATCCCAGGATCCCTTGGTCAGAGGTGCCGCTCCCACCTTGGAAACAGGGAGGAGGTGGAGGCCAGGAGCAGCTGTGGCACAGGCAAAGACCGCCCTGAGACATCGGGACATAGTGGGCCAAGTCCAAACTGGCAAAGGGGGCCTAGGACTGGGAGCAACAACACCCACATGGCAGAAAGCTACTTCAGCAGAACGCCGGTGCCTGGTGATAGAGGAGGTGCGACACCAGGAGGAAGCAGGCAGGTATGCTAGGGCTGTGTCCCAAGCCAAGCAAGGCTGCTGGATGAAGTGGGATGGCATGGAGAGGAGAAAGATCACCTGGAGCGAGCTGTGGAACATGGAGTCCAATATGCTGAGCTTTACCATCAGAGCCACATACAATGTCCTGCCATCTCCAACAAACTTACATCTCTGGTTTGGAGAGGATCCGGCCTGTCTCCAGTGTGCTCCCCTAGCAACTCTAAAACACATCCTGGTGGGTTGCAAGACGAGCCTTACCCAAGGCAGGAACACCTGGCGCCACAACCAAGTGCTGAGGTGCTTGGCGGCTGCACTAGAGGCCAAGAGGGTAATCACCAACGCCATGCCCTTGGAAACCGGAACCGACTTTCGGCTATAAACATCTTTCATCCGGGAGAGGGAGAAGAAGCTGGCCAAAAGAGCGTCTCCAGACTCATGCCCGCTGAATGCAGCCCGAGACTGGGAAATGCAGGTGGATTTAAATCAGAGGCTTACCTTCCCACCTGAAATTGCAGCAACCAACCTGAGGCCAGACCTGGTCCTGTGGTCCAAATCCTGTCGACGTGTCTTCATCATGGAGCTGACAGTCCCATGGGCGGAAGCCATTGATGAGGCATTCAAAAGGAAAAAGCTGCAATATGCAAACCTGGCAGCTGAAGCAGAAGGCGGGGGCTGGAAAGTGTTTGTGCGGCCAGTGGAGGTGGGCTGCAGGGGCTTTGTAACTAGTTCCACCACAAGGCTACTGAAGGAGGCTGGAGTCAGAGGACAGGCTCAGCGGAAGACTCTCAAGGAGCTCGCAGATACCGCCATAAGAAGAAGCCATTGGCTGTGGCTGAAGAGGAAGGAGACAGTCTGGGCTACTTGTGGAGCCTCCAGCGCGGCACACACACAGGTCTGATCAGCCTGCGGTGGGCCATCCTTGGGCGAGGGTGTATTGTGATAAAAGGCCGAAACACCCAATGACCCCGGGGTACACAACTGACGATGTGTCGTACTGGAGGCAGAGCACCACCAGATGAAAACCCATGAGGTCACGTCCAACCGTACCTAAGAGGAAATCGCCTACAGTGATGGTCATCAAGGGATCTTAACATCTAGTCCTAGTAGACATACATAATGTGGCCAAGTGGGCCTTGGCAATATGCTGTGATGGATAGGTGGGCCTTAATGTTGAAAAGGTTGAGAATCATTGGTTAAGACTATGCTGGGTCTGAAAACTTGAATGAATAAACATGAATAAATGATATTACACCTGCACATTTGTCACCCTAATAACAGACTGACAATCACTGACTTGAGGTTCTGTACTTTTATGAATACATTAAACAGCATCAGAAACCACATAAGATAAGCAAGTCTATTTGAGTATACTTAACTTAAGGGAAATATTTTTGTTTTTCCAGCTTCCATACAACACCTGACAAACACAAGCAAGTATCCGAGATCAAAAGAACAAAAAGCACATTGTTCTGTGTGCCTGTGATGAAAGGAGGTGGGGCGGGGGGGTAACTGGGAAGTGTGTGTGTGTGTGTGTGTGTGTGTTTGTGTGTGTGTGAAGCGGGAGTCAAATCGAAACTTGGCAAAAGCAGCCTCCTCTGTGTACACAAGACCCACAAAGGTCCAGTTTCTTCTCCCACATTTCCTTCATACACTACCAGTCAAAAGTTTTTGCACCCCACAGGTTTTTACCACTTATCCAGTTATTTCATAAACTGCAGGTTTTTATTCTTGTTAAACATTGGAAAGTTGTTGAGTGGACAACAACACACTGAAATCGTCTACATTTGTATGTTACTCACTTATGTAATATGTACTTAAAATACACTCAATTTTTTTTGCTTACAAATAAATTTACAGTGTGTTCACCATATGAGTTCCTTTATTAGCCCGAAAATGTCATATGTTTTATTCATCACTACTGGCCAACAAAAAGTCACCTAATCTGATTATAATTATAATGTGGATCAACAGACAATTGTCAGATACTTAATGAGCTATTAAGTGATGAAACAGTTAACGAATGCATTTAAAGTTAAAGGACAGTCTAGAATATGACTCTGCATAATAGGATGTCAGGATGTCAGCCATGAAAGTTCTTGATTCAAATGTGTTAATGTGTAAATGTGTTCCACATGAATAAATGACATCACACACGCTTATGTATGAGTTTAAATCAAAAATAATTACAGAACATTATATTTTTAAGCACATACAGCCAAAAATGAAGCCAAACACAGATAGACAACAGTATTTAAGGTTATAAGTCAAGTTAAGTAAACTGAAAGTGTGTACTCTAGGTTTAGGCCTAGAAATTAGCAATGCTTTGCTTTCTAAACTGCACAAAATGCATGTTTTTTATTTGTCATAATTTTCCATGCATTTTAAGCACATCGCCCACTAGTGTAAATACTGGTCATAAGGAATTTCTTGGCTTTGATTAACACCCACACTTAAAAGTTGGAACACGCTGCTGAAGATGAGAGGTTGTAAATATTTCATTAGACGTTTGGAGTTGGAGAAGACTGATGCAGAAAGGGAGTATTGGTGCTTCAAATACTAGCCTCCATGGCTGTTTTTTATGTTAAATGATTCTCAACCTGTTTGCTGTATCACACTCAGCTTGAAACTCTGGGAACAGCTCAGCTTTCGGGCTAATAGTCTCCAAAAGGATTGTAGGATTCTGTGAATGAGGATGGACTTTTTGCATTCTGGAACAATTAACCTTTAGATTGCAAGCGGCATGGATCTGTACCAGAAGCGCAACAAATGGTAAATTGTGATCATACGGCAAGACAACTTCTTATATGGAAGTTTCCCCGGTTTGTGTTGATGCTTGAGGTGTCAGACGTCATGCTGAACTTTGTTTTGGTGTGCCTATTTCACATAGAACATGTAATAATAATAACTGCTACTGGGGTTTTAAAAATGCGATCACACGGAAACGCCCATAAAGAACAAAAATGTCCAAATTTCTTTTATTTTAAGTTTTAGAAACAAACAGAAAAAACACAAGATCGGGAGAACTTTCAGGATAGTCTCTGCCCACAAGTGGGTGGGGAAAACCTGCAGAGGGAGGGGGGTCCGGAGAGTGGCCGAGCGGCGGCACGCCAAGTGAAAGTGCAGCAAATGGCGAGTACGTAGGACAGCAAACACCGGGACTGTTTTACACAGTTTTAGTTTGTTGAAATCTGATTTTACTAATATGCGCTAAGGGTTGATAACTTCACAACTTCACAGTAGTCCTGCCTCCAATTAAAAAAAAACATCCTCTGCTCCACTTCTCCTTCTTCTGTCAGTTTTTTTTCTGTTCTCCAAGCAGTTCTCCCCTCCATTAGCTCTTCCATCTGAGAGCCTCTTCTGTTAATGCAGTGTTTTGTGCTTGAGATGGAATGATTACTAATTTAATTATTCCATCTCAAGCTGGAGCTGCTGGAGCTTCTTCCTAACCTCCAAGGACAATGTCTTCCTGCCCATCATGCCTTGCAGTAGGTCACCTCATGTCACAAAGAATTTGGTCACAGAATTTCCACTCATGACCGCATTCGATTCCTGCACAATATTCTGCAGGGAAACATGAAATATTAACCAGCCTCACATGTAGAGAACGAGTCTGGAACCCACAGTGCATTTCCATGTCTCCCTGAATTTCAACTTTGCATAAAATTAATCCACATTTGTGCAAATAAACGAGATATTACTTTTTTATGCACTTTCTTCAGCCATACAGGCCACACATTTGTGAGCAGCAGTCGGTTTTACCCTAACAGACAGACAGCAATATATTAATTAACTTGAATATATTTGATTAATATCTATAGCAACAGTGCCTGATAGTTAAAGCCATACAGATGCTGGATTGACTGTTGTTCCCAGTTAAACAAATGCATGTTTATTGATCTATGATCTATTTTCCTGATTAAAATTAGCCTTAATTTGCTGATTACTCAACCGATTTCCTCCAAATTAGTTTTGTCAGAAATTTGTCAGAAACTTCTGCATGTTGCTGACTATAAAAAAATTCTATTTTACATGCCATTATACTTGTAACACACATTGGTAACCCACTGCAGGTATGTACTAGATGTTACGAGTATAACTAGATTTCTTTATTTTGACATGTACAGTATTGTCTTGAGCCACCCCTCGCTTCTTTATATTTTTCTCTGAATCACCTTGTTGGTGCAAAATACTATTTTATGCCAGTCAAACTGTCTTATATGTGGTATATTGAGTAGATTAAATGAAAGTAATGGGAATAAATGTTTTACTGTGACAGGCTGCAAAGTGCCTAAAGATACAAGGTCCGTAGATAAAGGTGTTCCAACCACTCAGCATTCAGCACCACCAGTATATTGATCATTGGCCTGATCATCTGGAATCATTTCTTCACTGGTTCCCCCAGTTTGTGTTGATGTGTTGGTGTCAGGCATCATGCTGAGCTTTGTTTGGTGTTTCTGTGTCACATAGAACTAAAGTTATTGTCATTTAAAAACATGTAATAATAATAACTGCTACTGGG
Source organism: Brycinus macrolepidotus (assembly GCA_037974445.1). Classification (NCBI taxonomy): domain Eukaryota; kingdom Metazoa; phylum Chordata; class Actinopteri; order Characiformes; family Alestidae; genus Brycinus; species Brycinus macrolepidotus. The sequence goes on from JBBPCZ010049089.1 coordinate 9,112, forward strand.
GTTTTAAAAATCACATGCAAATTCCTTTTATTTTACATTTTGCAGATGCTTTTATCCAAAGCGACTTCCATTCCCTAACTACAGGGGACAGTCTCCCTGAAGCAACTTGGGGTTAAGGGTCTTGCTCAGGAACCCAGTGGTGGTATGCTGAAGGTAGGATTTGAACCCATGACCTCTTGGTCCAGAGGCAAGTATCCTACCCACTGGGCCACCACTAATTAATTAGTATAATTAATTTATACAAATTCATTATACTAAATAGTATTTATACAAACTAAGGAAATGAGAATACCTGAGCAGGGGTGGAGACAGGAACTTCACAGAGGTGAACAGGATAACAAGGGGGCGGGGCTAAGACCAAAACATCCAGCGCATTTAGTCTTCACCAGGTTTGCCCTGTTGGTGCAGTTGCTGAAAGATTAAATTTTTAATGAGCTAAAGTAAAAGCAATTTGTAAAGCAAATTCCTTCCTTATTATTCCTGCCTTATCCTTTCTGTTGACTAAAATCATGGCCAGTCTAAACACACATGGTCTTGTTAAGCCTGGCATGTCCAAGCACTTCATTCTCCCCCTTAAGTCCAAACTGAAGTTTCATGTCAAGAATGCCCACTTGACCTTATCTCTCCTGGAACATAAGCACACTGTACAAATGTTGGCTTTTACAGATTTGATCCATTCATCCATCTCTCTTTCTCTCTTTCCCCCCACCCCCAATGACGGAAGACCAAATGCGATTGAACTGACACCAAAGCCACTCTTTTTTTTTTAAACATTTCTTTTGAGGGCACCAGACAGTCTTAGCCATCTCTCAGGATAGTGCCGAGTTGTGTGTCTCGGCCAATTATCTTCCCAAACGGTCTGAAGGCAGTGGTGGAGGAAGCCTGATATAACCAGGACAGCGAGCAAATTCCTCATGCTAATCCCACACCTTCATATGCCAGTTGAAATCCATTTACATGTGTTTGTAAATTTCCTTCTTCAATGCTGCACTTGAGTTATAAGGCTAATACAGCTAGCAAGTAATGGAAGCTCATCCCCAACCAACTGGTAGGACTAGGATGATAAACAATTTTGAAGAATCACTAAATGGGAGCAAAATTATAGATAAATATTGATATCATTAAAAAGCACAAGTATTTTACTTTACTAATCAATATAAGTCAGGACAGTTTCCACTTGCACCAAATGGCGTCAAGAAAGCCATAAGGCATTTTCAAAAAAGGTGATTTTTGAAAGTGTACAAATTAACACTAATGCCCACTTTTACACCACAGCTCATGGTTGTTCATGGTTTTCTAGTTCCTTTTATTTTTTGGAGCTCAGAGGAGAAGCAGAGCCTCAAAGTCCTCCAGGGTTTCGGCTGTAACTGTGATGAAGTTTTTTAAAAGTAGCTTTTAGCCATGTCCCCACTTGTTAAGGTAAAGAGGCATTTGGCAGACACCCTTATCCAGAGCGATTTACAGTTATTAGTTACAGGGACAGTCCCCCTGGAACAACTGAGGGTTAAGTGTCTTGCTCAAGGACACAAATGGTAGAAAGTGGGGTTTGAACCTGCAACTCTATTGTCATCAGGCTCACAGGCAAGTGTTTTACCCACTAGGCTACTACCACCCCTAGTTAGAAGACAAATGATAACTTCTACAAGATATGTTTTTCTTCCTTGTCATCATTTTTATTCTGGTGTTTAATAAAACGCACTAAAAAGACCAGAGGTTTCAGTGTATGTAAAATTATTTCCTCTTTTAATTTCATTTAAAATGAAATTAAACTGATTGTAGATTGTAGTGTCAGATCATGGATTGGAGCACAAAAAAACATTTACATAATAATAAAAAATAATTCTGTTTTTGATATTCATCTGAAAACTGATAAGTGATCCCAGTTAGCATTGTCCAAAATGTGTGTTTAAATCATCACACTCTTGCCTCAGATTGCATAATCTCAAATAGACCTGATTATGAACATGCTTAAACTGTATAACACTTATTTATGGCAAAGTTTTGTTCATGTTAATAAATAAAAGTAAGTTAACCTGGAAGCTAAAGTGTTTTTAAGAAGCAAAGACAAAGCACAAAGAACACTACAGTCGAGCATTACATGCAATGTGTTCTCAAAATTGACATTTCAGAAATGACAGCAGCGCTAATAACACATTAGAGTGTGTATCTGCAGTGTTGATATTTGAGTGTTAAACAGCATTGATATACAAGTGTAGGCATTTTAAATTAGCATGACTGGTTCTCCAGTGGAAACGATGTGTGTGTGTGTGTGTGTGTGTGTACATTGAGAGAGGGAGTGTGTTTGTGTTTGTGTGTGTGTGTGTGTGTGTTTGAAATTTACTATTTGTGTTTCTAGCAATTCACTTAACTGTAAGTTACTTATCTATAGTATTAATACCCAGCATTTGTGTATATAGCAGAGTGTATTCAATATTGAGTTCTTACTGGATTTATTTAGACTTTATATTTTATATTGTTCTTGTATCTGTGTGTCTGTGCAGTAGTAACATATGCAGCTTCCTCCGAGATCAATAAAGTTTTTAAATTCTGATTCTGATTAAGTAAAAGAGGCCTAAGTTGATCTCTTGGTTGCTGAGGCTAAGGTTAGGTGTGGAACGTGGATACAGAAACACCCCACAGAGACAGGAATGTGTGTGTGTGTGTGTGTGTGTGCGCATGTGTGTGGTGACTGGTACTCTCTGGTCTTGAAGTGAAGCGCATTTCTTCTCAGCAGAGTAAAGGAATGACTATCTGTCTACTATTTATCAGTCTAATGTGAAAAGTTGTGAGAAGCTTATGTCCATACTGCAGAAACGATCATGCATTACAAACTTCCCTCTACATCAGTCGCCTCAGTTCAGGTTATTCTTAAAGTCATAGTTCAGCATAAAAATCAAATTTCCACTTTTTCCTAGGGCTGCACGATATAGGCAACATATTATTGCAATTTTGCTGCTACATTTTACTATTACGATTCCTTTCAAGATATTAAAGGGCTCATTTAATCACTTTTCTGGACTTAAAAAGGCTTAAAGTCTGTAAATATTGTTTCAAATGGTACATTTACTCCTCCCATCCATACAGTCCATATATGGAAACTAAACCACAAAAACAGCCTGTTTTCAAATCTGTTTTTGTGATGTCACAAAACCAACATATTTAAATATATCTCCTTATTCTGACTACAGTTTAGCATCGATTTGCCAACACCTTTAACAGCTAAACATGAGACTTTTGATTACATAAATACCTCGATTCATCAGAACATCCAGTAACTCACCTGGAGCTGTGATTGGTTACCCTGTAAGAAGCACTGTGATTGGTTAGAGGCTCATTTGTATATTGCAGCATTCTGCATATCAGTATTGCAGAGACTGAAATCACGATAACGATTAACAGACGATATATTGTGAAGCCCGAATTTTCCCCCTGCCCTCAAATCATATCGTCAAAATGCAAACCTCATGAACACTGCTGTTACTGTTTTCAGCCATGGGACACACTTTTGTCCATTTGTATAAACAACAGTATGTCCTACACAGGCCCGGCCCTAACAAATTTGGAGCCCTAGGCAAGATTTTAGGTGGTGCCCCCTTGCATGGCAGTAAATTCCACTGCTAGTGTACATATACTCACAAGAAACTGAAAAGCTTTGTCTTAGACATTCTTTTATTTAAATAAACCAATTGCACATTCATGGCTCAGGATCCTGATGGACTGGTCATATTGGGCTCTGAGACTTATTTTCTGTGATCTCACTTCAGATTTGAGTGGATATGTTTCTTCAAAACCTTTGTTTTGTCTCATAATGGCGT
>JBBPCZ010049117.1:0-12924 GCA_037974445.1 Brycinus macrolepidotus
AACGATGATGTCATCCACTCTAGCTGTTAGAGTGAGAGCAGCAAAAAACCAGCATAAACTGTGATTTCAAAGTTAAAGTCCACATTTTTTAGATAGATAGACTAACGAGACCGTCTAGAAGTGAGCAAGCACACTTTGCATTTTCTCTGCGGAAATGCAGTCTAGTTCTGTCTGTTCCCTGTTTTTTGGCTTTTTGTGATATTCTGTCTTCTCCCTGTTTTCTTGTCTGTCGTTGTTTACATTCTCCATGTGCCTTTGTGTATATGTCTGTTCGATGTGTGCATGTTTTGGATTAATGGTTTGCTCGGTTATTCTTACTCTTATGTTCTGTTAGTCCCCACGTTAGTTCAGTGTTCAGTTAGTTTCTCATTTAGTCAATATTACTGATCTACTACTGATCTCTATTACAGCAATAACAGACTCCTAACTGTTGTGGAAAAATTAATCGTGTTCCACGGATTCAAGACTCAAGACCAGAAAGGTTCTTAAAATCAAACAAGGTTTATTATATTTGCCAGGCAAACAGAGCAGGTCTCTTCTCAGCGTACCGACAAGAGAGTGGTATCTCAGCACAGGTTACATAGGTTTTTATGTCTGTTCTAAGCATAACGAAATGGTATCAGTTTCCGCTCCGGGGTTGTCAAAGTTTACTATGTCTATGTGTGTGTACGTTTCAGAGAAGTATAAGCTAGGCTGACGGTAACTCTTCTCACCTTAAAGTAGCACTTCCTGTAACTACCTGTGGCCCTGCAGTCCCGAGAGACTTGAGGGTTTCACACCTCATCTCAGCTGATGCTATTTTACTCACATTGACCTTCCCCGGGCGAGTCATGACCTTACAATAAGTACCAGACTGTTTCCTATCAGACACAGAGATTAAATGTGATAGACTATATGGAATAAAACTGAATAAAAGTACAGCAAACTTGTAACAAGCAAATTTTCCCCCACACTAACCACCATTAGTGTTACTAGTAATTCACTGAACTGTTATTTATCTATAGTATTTATACCCAGTATTTGTGTATATACTATAGTGTATTTCATTGGATTTATTTAAACTTTATATTTTGAATTGTTCTTGTTTCTGTGTCTCCATGTGTCTGTTCGGTCGTAACATAAACGGTTTCCTCCAGGATCAATAAAGTTTTCCGATTCTGATTCTGAAATGTCTTCTGTTTCTAAAATCAAGCAAACTGCCTTCATGAAGAAGGTCCATTTTAAACACTGATTTTCAGAAATTAAGTTCTGCAGTCTAGTCAGTTTTACTGTCGTGCAGGTGGGATGCTGATTGCTTATACAGTTGATTAATTAGTTGATTGTTTATATTACTGACATAGGTGTCCTGGAGTCTGACCCAGCAGCATGACAGGAAGCTCGCCGCGTGGCACAACCGAAAGAAAACACGCCTCTCGGCTAAAATGTCAGGAAACCGTTTGGCCATCACCCTGGACTTTGCCTCCGGCTCCATCACCTTCTCCGAGGTGGGACCATCATCCAACCTGCTGCTGCTCCACAACTTCACCACCTCCTTCTCTCAGCCTGTGTGCCTGGGCTTAGGCCTCTACAAACCAGAGCTCCACAGCAGGATCTCCATCCTCACAAAGACATGAGGCCGTGGCCTTTCAGCCTGCAAAACATGAACCAAGGGGACTGTTTGACTCGAAATATGACAACGGTAATTACAGGACCCCTTTCTGCTTCACTGGACTTGACTGAATGGGAAAATGTGGCATAATTACAGTAACGATTTACATTTTGAGTGTGTGAATGGAGAGTAGACTGACTGTCTGAATTTCTAGATCTTACATTATATCATTGTAACCATTTCATTAAACTCCTTGTAGTGTTAAATGCTAGAGCTATGGTTTATGTCTACTGATCTTTGAAAACATGGCATTTATAACAGTCAACACTATTGAAACGGGGTGGCAAAAGGGGCTCAGCTGTCTTGGATCTGGAAGACCAAAATATTAAGAACGAAGAATAAAATGTTAAACTGGAATTCCTCCCATTTTCAACAGAAACTTACAGATTCAGAGTGGTGGTGAAAGGAACCAGACATCTGCACCTAAAAGCTCCTTCACAGAAAGTTGTTGCATAAAAGGAATGAATACACTGCCTGATGTCTTAGACATTATTTTACAATGAAGATGAGAAAACATTCGTGACACAATGTAGGGCATTTTAAGGTAACGTAAGGAGAGTAAGGAAAAACTAGATTGCATTTCCGTGAGGAAAAGTGTGATTGCATGATTGCATGGTTAGAGAGAGTCTCCTGACTCTCTTCATTCAGCACCGCGTTTTACCACTGAACCACAGAGGCGGGCATTAACTCACTTGCTCTTACCAAGCCATTTATGGTTAAGGATGGCTGAAAATGGGTGGAAGAAACCACTCTCATCTGAAAAAACAGGTGGGAAGAACACACATAGCCGCATTCATGGGTGGATTCATTTTAATTAAACCACAACAAACAGTGACGCATGTCTTTTTATAACTGACCCGAATTTTTTGCTCTGTGTTTTGTTGCTTTCCGGCCGCCACAGGCATGGCATCACACTGCTCACGAGACCACACCCTCTCTCCCATATAGACTCCATACATTACGGAGACAACCCAACCACAAAAATAGAATTTTTAAATGATCAATCCTCGGCTCCTGATCAACCAGTCAAAAAATAGTATGCACGTGCAATACACCGCAGATTAAAGAACATTTTCGCATTGGAATTTTTCCAAAATTCAATACAGGCTCAGAGGAGAAGCGACTCCATAAACAGGTGGAATCACATTAATAATATCCAGTGAAGATCCACCACTATTTTACCATGATCAGCATTACATATAAATGTCCTATCTGGTTCCTCCCCCGCTGTTAAGAAATCAGTGAAAGCTCACCTTAGTCCACTACAGTCCAACGACTACAATCAATGGCTTAACTATACAGAAATTTTGATAAATTGATGGAAATTGTGCCAATTCTACAAAAAGAGTTCACATATTATATTTGCCATCAACTCCACGTTTGAAAACAAGATTTAACCCAAATAGGAACAACTGGCACTTTTTTCATGCTCATGCATTTACACAGTGTTACACATAATTATGTGTAGAATCAAGCAATACAATGTTGTGTTTTTCTCTGCACTGTAAACATGGTGTTTTTCCTTAAAAAAAGTCATCTGTCTGCCTTAAAAAGTAAAACTTAAGATTAATTGGACTTCTAACAGTAAGCTACCCCTAATCTGTCTTATGTTCTGAGATCTTATTTTAAGGTCTGTTACTAAATTTCAAATTCGAAACACCCAAACTGTTTTGGTTTCAGGTGTAAAAATGGGACAAAATAATAATAATAATAATAATGAGAAAATAATAATGTATAATTTAGTGTCAGCTTTCTAATAATTCTAGTAATAATTCTATAATAACACTCGACACAACAGCATTCCATTCTAGTTAACATCATCAAGTTCAGCTGCAAGAATTTCGTCTAGCACCGTCGGGTTCTGAGTAGGCGAATACTGGAATCTCCAGTACTAGACCAGTGACCAATAAAAAAAACTGGTGCTGTTTTCTGGTGCTAAGACGTTCCATTACTTTGTTCAGACATTACTAATGTGACCTTCTGTGTTCATTTTAAACTGACTTCTCCCAACTGTTCTCCCAACTGCCAGTCCCACACAGAACCTGGAGCTCGGAGAACCCAAGACTCCTGTACACTTTTACGAGCCTCTAGCAGCCTCTGTAAAATATTAGACCAAAACGTTCAGTAATTTTCTTTCTCACAGAATTGTGTGATCGACCGTGGTTGGCGATTTTTCATTGGCCGATTTTTCAAGATTAAGCTCCTTGGTTGTTGATGTTGTTTGCCGGGCAGCTGGGTGGCCTAGTGGTTAGGGTGTTGCCCCCTGCAATCAGAAGGTTGGGGGTATGGATCCCAAGACTGCTGGTGTTCTCACTGAGGTACCCTTGAGCAGGGTACCGTCCCCACACACTGCTCCCCGGACACCCCTCATTGGTGGCAGCCCCCTGCTTCACTTGGTGAATGGGTTAAATGCAGAGAAAGAATTTCACATTGTTCACACTGTGTGCTGTGGTGTGTTCACGCATGACTGTAAAGGACCACTTTACTTTAAACAAGATTCGAGATTCAAAACCTGCAACATCTTAGGTTCACAGACATCTTCTTGAGTCCTGCATCACTTTCAGCTTAGATAGCAAGCGACTTTTACAAACATTGAAACATGTGAAACACTGTAGGAAATGTGTAAAATTAAACTCACTCACTCGACCGCTGCATGACCACCTGTCTATTTAACAGAAGGAAAGGTAAAGTAAGTCAGTGCAGGCCTGAATAGGTCGTTGCTGGTAAAGAGAGTCACCGAGATCTCCTGATTCGGTCCTTCTGTCCGCCTGCTGTCGGCCTGTAAATCATGCAATGAAAGGAGAGGAAGTGTGTGAAGTGATATTGATCAGGTTTGAAGGAACCCTCTAGATCAGGGGTTTCAGCAATATTATGATCTCACATTGAAAACTTGAGTTGGAAGGCGTTTATATCCAGTTATTATTGTATCAGATCAGAGGCGTCGAATCTTATCCGCAAAGGGCCGATTTCCAAAGGGCCGATTGCTGCAGGTTTCCAACCAATCAGAAGCCCACCTGATTCCACTTGGTTTCAGTCTTCAAACACTGGATCAGGTGCTCTTGCTTGTTTAGAATGAAATCCTGCAGCCACACCGGCCCTTTGTGGATAAGATTTGACACCCCTGCTCTGGATATAATAATAACTGGATATGAATGCCTTGGTCCAACACAAGGTTTCAATGTGAGATCATAATATTTCTCAAGGTCCATTGGTTTGTTGGTAAAACTGCCTCAGCAGCTCCTTCTCTCACCATGAGGCGAGGCGAGGCCATCTCGAAGCCCTTTAACAGGCTGTCCTAATTGAGTTCGCTCACTTCGTAAAATACCTCCCTATAGTTGTTCATGCTGTTTCGGTGGAGGCGTGGCCACATTTTTAAGTCATAGCCACACCCACTAACCCAAAACAGCACCAATGAACTCTGAGAGATACAGACGTAATACATTGTAGCATCTGGAATAAAAAATGTCCCAAAATATTATAGTTGTTTGTGGTCTGGATGACAGATCAAGGGTATTATAATTCTTTCATTCTAAGGATATTTTCACCTTTCAATCTTTTTTTTTTTTTTTTTTGCTGGGACAGAAATAGAAAGAGAGAGAGAGAGAGAGAGAGAGAGAGAGAGAGAGAGACAGAGAGAGAGGTGTAGCTGGTATGGGGGGGGCTGTAGGGAGGGTCTTTGGCAGGCTGGATAAGAACCGCTGAGCTTCTCTGGTCCTCCCATCTCTTCTTCCTCCGGGTCCAGAGGACTGCGCTCCAGCTAACAGGTGATCTTTCTCTGCTTCTTATTAAGGAAGGGCTTAGAAACGTTCTGCTTTTCAGGAGTTATTGAGAAGTTCTAGTCTGCTGAGGTACTTTGCGCTTTGCGAATGCTGAAAATGCTGAAATGTCCCGATGCTGATTAGGGGGGGTCTCTAGAGAGGGCTTTAGTAAAATGGCAAAATCATGACTTACTGAAAAAGAAAGAACATGAATTTGTTGTTGTTGTTGTTGTTGAGTTGGAGGAGGGCCGTGTTTGAGACAGATGTCTCTGGTGTATTAAAGTTGTGCCAGAACACTGGAGGGTCTCAGCTGAGCCGGTGATCTGGAGGAATGAGGAGCTGGGATGCTGTATGTGGGTGGGGGTTTTGGGGGAGGGGGAGGGCGGGCGGCGTGTTGTGGAACGTCAGGAGGCAGGAGGGCGCGAGTGAGAGACAGATGGTCTCTCAGTGGAGTTGTTCCTTTTCTCTCCCTGGTCCTCGCTCCCTCCTGCCTGCCGCTTCCCTTCGCTGACTGCGGTCCAACACGGCCGCTTCTCCTCCCACCGCTCTGATCCTCACCTGCTGGCTGAGGACGCTCACACAAATACAGCAGCCAAGAGGTGTTCTTTAGAGGGATGCTGTGAAAGAAACACTTTTCCAAGCAACTTTTTTTAGCAAAGCAGACCAAACTGCACCTTACAGCACTTCTGATGGACCAGTGGGGGGATGGGGGGGGTATTTTTCATCAAGACATTCCCAGTGTAATGTTTTTTCATATAGCTGGGAATCACTGATAGTTTCTACTACAACTCTAAATCAGTTTAAATGTCAGAAAATGTGCCATCGAGGGCTTTAAGACACACAAAGAAAATCACGTTTGTCTCATAACCTGTTTATGTTAAGAAGATTCTGTAGTCGATAAAGGTGGATCTGTTACAGTGAAGGCATCCAGGACATTTCTAAACTTGTTTTTCTCATTTTTATTTCACTTTTGATGCCACTTGGAACACTTTACGAACAAGCCATTAAAATTTTTGATCAGAAATCACAATAATATCATATACTTTCATATCATATACCTTTTAGATATACTGTGTTGAATTTTGACTCCAGTAATGTACTCAAACATTTGTTTGGTGTTTAAGAGTCCATGCTGCTGCCTCCCCTTTGAGAACGTGTGTGTGTGTGGGGGGGGGGCTACAAGTCACTAGGGGGCGCTGTAGAGTGAGCACATAATGAATGGTTTTATATGTAACTTCAGTGCAAAGCTGTAATTTTTAAACGATTTGTTGGTTTTATGTTGACAAATGAGCTTGTTTTCTCAACATGTGACTTATGTACATTCATGACATCACTGAGCACAAGCAGCCAATGAACTGCTCAGCTCGCCAGCCAATCAGCTCTCAGTAGCCAGAGCGGCGACCAGACAGCTCTTAGAAGCCAGAACAGCAACCAGTCAACTCTCAGTAGCCAGAATAGCAACCAATCAGCTATCAGAAGCCAGAACGGCACCCAAGCAGCTGCCAGTAGGTGTAATACTAGTGTTCTAATGGAAATGAAATTGAAAACTAATGAAAAATGGAAATATGCTGATAAGATTTTGTTTATTTTTCAATGTAGTACTTTCTTCTACTTTCAAAAATCAAAGTCCTGTGTGAAAGACTAGGAAAAGGTTTTATTAACATTTTAGCTGTTCAATAATGGCATGCTTGTGAGCACCCCCTAGTGTTTTTCAGTCATTTTTGATGTAATGAGAAAAACAGAATCCTGATAAACTGCATCATAAGCAGATACTCTGTTATGAAGATACTCACATCACATACTGCACTGGGGGTTTGTACTGATAGCGGACTTGTTCGATGAGAGCTGGAGGAGGAGCCGCAGCTCTTGAGTTTTTAGTATATCAGATTGAATTTTTACATTTTTACGTTACATTATATTTGAAAGTAATAATGACAAACACTACACATTTAATACACTGTATTCACAGTTTCTTTCTACATAGTTGTTGAACAACACATTGTCTTCTGCAGTGGTCATATGCTCCTGAAATAAATCAGCTCATATGGAACTTTGTGCAAAATTGTATTTTGTAAGTAGTTAATCTTTTTTTATACAATTGCACACGTTTTCTCAAAAAAAAAAAAAAAACAGCATGAGATGTTCCAGCACTGGTGTCACATTTTTCAAAACCAGTTTTGGGACTTTCTAACAGTGCTTTTTTACATTCATGAGGTCAGTGAGTGTGAACATATTTGTCAGCTGGGGGGTGGGAGACGGCAAGGACATTTGTTGAACGGTGCAGGGGGTCGTTTCAAAAACTGAAATCTTCAAAAAGTGATGAGTACATGTCCCCAGTGTAAATTACGCCAATGGTCATTCCCAATTCTAGCCACTAGTTAGGACTTCCCCAATCACATGACCTCAGCAACACCAGGAGGGTGAGGGTGAGTGGGTGTTTCCTCTGAGACCCGGCATGAAGAGCATCTTTTTGAGCTGCTGCTGATGCACTTAAAGGCAAGTTTATTTGTTTAGTGCATTTTCACACACACAGGTCATTTAATGTGCTTTACAGAGGTAAAATAAGCATAAAAGCATACAAAGTAAGCAATACAATTAATTTAGAATAACTGTACGTTTAAGGCCTCGTTCACACGGACGTTCGAATCTGAACGCCATACGCATTTTTGTTGCGTTTTGTAGCTGCGCTTGATTGACTTCAGTGAGGCGTTACACTGGCGTCCGTTTGATGCTGTTTAATGCCAGCCTGCAGCCCAATTTGTAGTTTTGTAATTTATCTGTGGGGGCAGTAATTATTCTGTCCAAAGTCTTTACATGTGGGTCATCTTTGAAAACATGGAGCCCTATTCTTTGCTGAAACTAAGGATCGACATTCTTGTTTTCAAAATCCTCCTGATATGGCGTCATATACAGGAAAGGAACAAACATCGCTGCCGATACTGGGTTCACCCTCGAATCATGGGACATATTCGGCCCTCCAGAACGTAAACCGAATGCCATGTAAACGCAATAGCGACATTTTCTTTGCGTTCGTCTTGAAATCGGCAGAAATTTACGACAATAAAATGTTGCGTGCAGCGTTTATTTCACGCCATCTGAACATGCAGCCGACCAAACGCAGGTGATAAACGCCCGTGCGGATGCTCTGATTTGCTCCAATAAGCAGAAAAACGGTCGCCGTTCAGTCCGCGCTCACCTGACGCCATGAACGCCAGAAAAACACCTGATTCAGACGTCTGTGTGAACGAAGCCTTAAGATTAAGTTAAACAAAACAACATAAAATAATACGGATAAAAATGCCGGATTTTTGTGCAGATTTTACTGGTAACTGAAAGCAGCAGAAAACAGGTCGGTTTTAAGTTTCTTATTAAAACTGGAAACACTCTGGGCAGGTCTGATCTCCATGGGGAGCTGGTTCCAGCAGGGGGCAGTATAATGACTGAACACCATTTCACCCTGTTTAGTTTCAGATTTGGTCTTTACTCACTGAACCGCTCCTGCAGATCTAAGAGACCTTCTAGACTGATATTCATCAAATATCTCGGAGATATGTTTATTTATTTAGGGCCCAAACCGCTGAGTGACTTGAAAACAATTAGCAACACTTTGAACTCAATTCTGTATCTGATTGGAGAACAGTGTGAGGACCTGAGGACTGGAGTAATGTGCTCTTTTCTTGGTTTTTGTTAGAACTCTAGCAGCAGCATTTTGAATAAGCTGTATCTGTCTAATGGTCTTTTGCGGGAGGTCAGTGAGAAGAGCACTGGAATAGTCAACCCTGCAGGATATAAAGGCACGGATGAGTTTCTCCAAATCTTCCTTTGCCAGTCATACTCTTGGGGACCCACAGCCATGTCCAGCTGTGGATATAGAGCTGACCAATCAGCTCTCAGTAGCCAGAACGGCAACCAATCAGCTCTCGGTAGCCAGAATGGCAACCAGTCAGCTCTCAGTAGTCAGAACACTAGTGTCCTACTGCCTAAACCCTGTTTACTTTAAAAACTGGAAATATGCTGGTAAGATTTTGTTTATTTTTCACTGTAGTACTTTTATCTACTTTAAAAAAAACTGTGTGAATGACTGGGAAAATATTTATTAACATATTAGCTGTTCAATAATGGCTCACTTGTGAGCACCCCCTAGTGTTTTTTAGTTATTTTTGATGCAATTGGAAAAACAGAATTCTTAAAAACTGTCTTTTATCACGTCTTTCTCCTCTTTTCTCTTCCCGCAGATCGCCTGATGATGGATTTTATTTCAGTTTCAAGAAACCTGTGAACGTTCACGTCTTTGGTGTCCAACGATTCATGTAACGGAATTTAAGGACACGGAGAGTAATTTGTTGCCTGAAAGCCCTTCTTAAGTGTAATTGTGTAGATTGGAGTCCCCAGTCCAGAGCATGTTCCCAGAGTTACCCACTGGAGTGCTCCCCACTCTGCTCCTGGGCCTGGTGCTCCTGTGGCACCCCCTGGTGGTCAGGGGTCAGAATGACACTGAGCCCATCGTACTGGAGGGGAAGTGTCTCGTGGTCTGTGACTCCACACCCTCTTCAGAACCTGCTAACAATGCACTGGGCATGTCTGTTCGCTCCGGAACCGGCCGGGTGGCCTTCTCTGCAACCCGCCAGACCAACCATGAACCCACGGACATGAGCAACCGCACCATGATCATCTACTTCGACCAGGTACTCAGAGTCAGAATCAGAATCAGAAAACTTTATTGATCCCAAAAGAAATTGTTTATGCTGTGACTGAACAGACACACAGAGACACAGACACAAGAACTACATAAAATATAAAGTCTAAATAAAATAAAATAAAAACTCTCCAAAAAATACTCGATATAAAACACACTACACTATATAAGCAAATACTGGGTATAAATTCTATAGATAAAGACACAGTTAAGTGAATTACTAGTCAACCTAATAGTGGTTAAGAGTCTGTTATTGCTGTAATAGAGATCAGTAGTAGATCAGTAATATTGATATAAGTAGTGATATTTCACATGGTAAGACAATTGCACATAATAATAAGATAATAACGCACATAATGATAATAATACACATCAACAGGGCAAGTCAACTCTAAAGCCGTTCAGCCTGTGTTTGGTGTCTGGATCACTGATTCATCTCCTCTGCAGATTTTGGTGAATGTAGGAGGTCACTTTGACCAGGAGAGCAGTGTCTTCTTAGCTCCAAGGAGAGGCGTCTACAGCTTCAACTTCCACGTAGTAAAGGCGTACAACAGACAGACCATACAGGTACATCCAAACGTTCAAATAATTCTCTAAAACGATGAGTTCCTACAAGGTTCTTGAGTAAACAGGAAGCTTTGCATGATGGTTCTTCAATCTTTTTAAAGGAAGTAGTAACTACATGAGGATGAAGAACTCTTTCGCTTGCGTCCGTAGGTGAGCCTGATGCTGAACGGATGGCCGATGATTTCAGCCTTCGCTGGAGACCAGGACGTGACCCGAGAGGCAGCCACCAACGCTGGACTAGTGATCATGGAGAGGGGGGACAAGGCCTACCTGAAACTGGAGCGGGGGAACCTGATGGGGGGCTGGAAGTACTCCACCTTCTCCGGCTTCCTGGTTTTCCCCTTGTAAATACGATGAGGCGGGGCAGAGAAACGAGGCGAGGAACGCGAAGGCACGGCTGGCTTTCCAGACTCCGATTTTTGGGCCTGAAGAGATTTTGAATAGTCCCAGGTGATGGATCAGTTTTCCAAAATTAAACCGACCTTCAGTCTGGAAAACCAGCCCAGAGGGTTTATCAGAGGTGGGCAATACGGCACAAACATAATATCATGATACTCGAAGGGATTTTCATGATACAGAATGTTTCATTATATTTCATTTTTTTCTGACTTTCTCTATGCAGTACGTACACAGCGGACCAAATACCTTATATTTTTTGCAGTTTTATGTTTTTTGATGTGTTGTGCAATATTCAGTAGCTTTCAGAGCTGTCTTTCTCTCTTTCTTTCTCTTTCCCTCTCTTTCTCTGTCTCTCCGTGTGTCTCTCTTTCTCTCTCTCTGCCTCTCTCTCTCTTTCTCTCTCTATGCCTCTCTCTCTCTCTCTTTCTCTCTCTATCTCTCTCTCTTTCTCTCTCTATCTCTCTCTTTCTTTCTCTTTCCCTCTCTTTCTCTGTCTCTCTTTCTCTCTGTGTCCCTCTCTCTCTTTCTCTCTCCCTCTCTTTCTCTCTTTCTTTCTCTTTCCCTCTCTTTCTCTGTCTCTCTTTCTCTCTCTGTGTCCCTCTCTCTTTCTCTCTCCCTCTCTTTCTCTGTCTCTCTTTCACTTTCTCTATCTTTCTCTCTCTCTCTGTCTCTCTCTCTCACTCTCTCTCTCTCTCTGCCTCTCTCTCTCTCTTTCTCTCTCCCTCCATCTCCCTCTCTCTCTCTCTCTCTCTCTTTCTCTCTCTCTCTCACTTTCTCTATCCTTCTCTCTCTCTGTCTCTCTCTCTCTTACTCTCTCTCTCTCTCTCACTTTCTCTATCTTTCTCTCTCTTTGTCTCTCTCTCTCTCTCTCACTCTCTCTCTCTTTCCCTCTCCCTCTCTCTCTCTGTCTCTCTCCCTCTCCCTTTCCCCTCCCTCTCTCTCATCTCTCTCTCTCTCTCACTTTCTCTATCTTTCTCTCTCTGTCTCTCTCTCTTTCACTCTCTCTCTCTTTCTCTCTCTCTCTCTCTCTCTCTCTCTTTCCCTCTCCCTCTCCCTCTCTCTCTCTGTCCCTCTCCCCTCCCTCTCCCTCTCTTTCTCTCTCTGTCTCGCCCCGTCTCTTTATCACATGTTAAAATATTTCATTCTGCTCTTTAAACTGAAAAATGTTACGCTACTATAAACTACTGTAATTCTACCATAGAACTTGAAAGTTTAGAAAATATTTATAGCATATTTATAATACTTAGAACAGACGTAGTGATGATTACAGTTTTCATTTTTGTCCCTTTAAGTATGAGATACACAGACAAGCGCATCGTGACTGATGATGAAATACTGTCATATTGCCCATTTCTAATGAGAGGACGTGTGTGAGGTGAAACTGTAGGCCCTGCCCTGATTAAAGGCCTAATTTTCATTTTAAATATTCTGACTTTTTTGAGTGAGAATTCTGAGTTCTGTGTTGAGAGATGACATGAAAAACTACTGAAATTAATCTAAAAAGAAACTTTTGCCGCTGAATAGACAAACAGTCTCAAATTAAGCGTGTAATTCATTAGAATGTGCTGTTTTCTGGTGGGACTGTTATAAAGGGTTTCCGGCGGTTTCTCCTTCCTGCTGGATCTGGCCTCAGCAGAACCCGGGCTGGAGATGAAGCTCCTCCTCCTTTACAAGGTCGCGTTCCTTCTCCTTTTATTCTATTGCAGCCTTGAGTTTTTTTAGGCTGATGTATGAAATTTGTAAAAGCAAAAAGTCATAAATTAAACAACTGATTTAATCATTATTTTGCTTCTCTTTTTCTGCCTTTTAAAAAACTGAAAAAATTCACTCTCCAGTTAAAAAAAAAAAAAAAATTA
>JBBPCZ010049149.1:0-12923 GCA_037974445.1 Brycinus macrolepidotus
TTACCATCTGTGCTTAAGTAGCCCACATCTGTTCTCCATACCTGTAAAGCTAGACTTAAATCAACATCTGCTTTTAACCAAGTTGCTGCTAGCTAAGTTACACACCTTAATAAACCCTGTCAAAAAAGAAGTCAGAGGTTTATACACAAGTAAGGAAAAACAGTTAAGAGGGTGAGGGTGTTTTTTTGTTTGTTTGTTTGTTTGTTTTTTTGTATAGTGCTTATATAGTTTGCTAACTGAATTTAACATGTAGGGGAAAACATATAGTATAACATATGACCTAATAATGAGTGTTGATAATAATAATAATAATAATAATAATAATAATAATAAGAAGAAGAAGAAGAAGAAGAAGAAGAAGAAGCAATAATTATCAGCAATTACTCAGTGTTTATTTTTGTGTATTTTGATCCTGTGCTGTGTGAAGACAGCAGTGGTGTGGTGTCGCCCCCTGGTGTCTCCTATCCTCAATCACCTCTGCAGGAAAAATGACCAGTAAGAGAAGCCACAGATGGCTGTTCTTGACTGGGACCCACAGGAGTTGCACTGTGTGCTCCAGGCACTGTTTTAGCAATAAAGAAAGTCAATACCCTGCAGAGGGAGGAATGCATGAAATGTCTTGATCGTTACAGGAGAGCGTTTTGCACAGTTTGTGTCTCAGGTGGTCGACTGAGGACAGAAGAAGACAGACAGGGGGATACAGTCAGAAATATTGATTACCTCAGGGCGCTTAACCCTCCCTTTATGTTTGGGGTCAGTTTGACCCCATTCAGCGTTTAATGTGTCTAAATAAATGATTGACGTTTTGCATTTTTTGCTCCGCATTAAATTACTTTTCTTAATTTAATGGGGACAAACTGGTTAAACACAAAATTAACATCAGAATTAGAATCAGAATTGCATTTTATTGCCAAGTTTTTTACAAAAAGAAAAGAAAACAAGAATTTGTCTTGCTATAGTGGTGCAACAACAATAAGATAATTTAAACATAAATGTACTATAAATCTAAATATGGTGTGTTTTCAATGTCTGATACACATTTTGAACCTCTGTGTTCTTTGGGGTCAATTTGATCTGTTTTATAAAACATATGAGAAATTTTCACACACATTTATTTAGCTTGTTCTGGGTGATTTTGAGGGTAATATGCTGTTAAATGTAATTTTATCATCTTCAAAAAACTTTAGGGCCATAAACATAATCACACTTGTAGGAGCGTGAGAACCACTGATCACATGACATGAAACATATTTTGCACCAGAACTTTGATACTTCTCACTGTGGGGGCATTATAGTACTGTACTAAGGTCTTAGACTCCTGTGCAAACTGTTCAAAGCCTTTTATCTGAGCAGTGACTGACTTTCTACTAGCAAATTCACAAATTAACATTAGAATAAATGCAAACAAACAAGAAAGCATTAAATGATATCAAGATTTCTTTTGTTTGTAAAAAGTACTAGAAGTTTTGTGAGCTGGTTAGAAGAACACAAGTTTGGTTCCAGATTTCACATCATTGCCTTCATCCATTGCTTGGATTTGTGAAACTTCATCAGCAGCTCCTGATTTAAGGCATCCAGGAGCATCCTCACAAGGTACCCAAACCTCCTCAACTGGCTCCTTTCAACGTGGAGGAGCAGCAGCTCTACTCTGAGTCCCTCCCAAATGTCCAAGCTTCTCCCCCTGTCTCTAAGGGAGAGCCCGGCCACCCTGTGGAGAATACTTATTTCGGCCACTTGCAACCACGATCAAATTTTTTCAGTCATTACCCACAGTTAGTGACCATAGGTGAGGATGGGGACATAGATGGACCAGTAAATCAAGAGCTTTGCATCTTGGCTCAGCTCTCTCTTCACCACAATACTGCAGATGCCACCCCAATCTGTCTGTCCAACTCCCGATGCCCTCTACCCTCACTCGTGAACAAGACCCTGAGATACTTGAACTCCTCCACTTAGGGCAGCAACTCCCCTCGATCCGTTTCCGGCAGAGTATCATGGCTTCGGACTTGGAGGTGCTAATCCTCATCCCAGCTGCTTCACACTCGACTGCAAACCGTCTCAATACATGCTGGAGATCGCCGATTGGACCACATCATCGGCAAAAAGCAGCTGTGCAATTCTGAGGCCGCCAAACCGGACACCTTCCGCCCCTTGGCTGCACCTAAATATCCTGTCCATAAATACTGGGGACAAAGGGCAGCCTTGGCGGAGTCCCACATGCACTGGGAACATGTCTGACTGCCGGCAATGCGAACCAGACTCCTGCTCCATTCATACAGGAACCAAATGGCCCTCAACTGAGGGCCCCGAACCCCATACTCCCGAAGCACCCCCCACAGAGCACCGCGAGGGACACGGTCATAAGTCCTCTCCAGGTCCACAAAACACATGTAGATTGGTTGAGCAAACTCCCATGCACCCTCCAGCACCTTTGCGAGAGTGTGAAGAGCTGGCTCAGTGTTCCACGATCAGGACAAAAAATTGCATTTTTCTACATGAATCCGAGGTCCGACTATCGACTGGACTCTCCTCTCCAGCACCCTGGCATAGACGTTCCCAGGGAGGCTGAGAAGTGTGGTTCCCCTATAGTTGGAGCACACTCTCGGGTCTCCTTTTTTGAACAAGGGGACCACCATCCTAGTCTGCCAGTCCAGAGGCACTGTCCCTGACCTCCACGTAATGTTGGGCTGTCCTGGCAGACATGCCTGTTCAATAACATCCAGAGCCTTCAGGTATTCAGGGCGAATCTCATTAACCCCTGGGGCCCGGCCACCAAGGAGCTGTTTAGCCACCTCAGCCACCTCAGCCCTGTGATAGGCAAGTCCACCCCAGCTTGGACATCGCGGAGGCAGGATTGAGGAGATCCTCAAAGTATTCCTTCCACCGCCGGATGATGCCCCCAGTCAAGGTAAACAGCATCCCTTCCCTCACATAAACAGTCGGAACAGAGCACTGCTTCTTCCTCCCGCTGGACGGTTTGCCAGAACCTTTACAAGGCCAAAAATCACTTTCCATGGCCTCACTCCTCCCACACCCGAGTTTTTGCTTTAGTGACAGCCAGAGTCGCATTCCACTTGTTTTGCCGGTACCTGTCGGTTGCTTCCGGGGACCCACAGGCCAGCCATGTCTGGTAGGCCTCCTTCTTCAGCCTGACGGCTCCCCTCATCTCCGGTGTCCACCATCAGGTTTGGGGGTTATACGCCTTCCCCCTCTTCTTCTTCTTCGGCCAACAGTAGCCCAATTTGCAAAAGCACCCTGTCGGCTGACAGTACTGATGGTGGTCGATGTTAACCCGGGCCTCGACTGATCCGGGATGGGAAATTTTCTGGTTGTCCGCATATTTGACTTGGCAAAGTTTTACACTGGATGCCCTTCCTGACGTAACCCTCCCCATTTACCCAGGCTTGGGACCGGCACCAAGAAATACACTGGCTTGTGCACCTCCAGTGGCTGGTTTTGTATATATTCTAATATTAGCTTTTAAAAAACATATAAAGCTCAACCAAATAGGTTTTAAATATAATGTTCTCAGGTGTCTAAGATTTTGCACAGTGCTGGAAATGTATGTTTTATTTAAAGCACTATGTACGTAGTCAACAAGGAAACATAAAGTACCTGACACATAAACTTGAGTACAATTTTAATTTTGACTCTTTTCTGGAAGTTTAAATTGCTGGTCAAATTGACTCCAAGCATGAAGAATGTTAGTATATTTGAACATAAATAGAAGTACTAAAGTACTGAGTCAAGAAAGTACAAAAGTACTCAGTAACAGTATGGGCCTGATGCATCTATCAGAATAGGAACTAAAGATTGAATTAAAATTGATAGAAATAACAAATGAATATGACCCCACACACAAAAAGAGATCAGACCAAATAGTGGATGCATCATGGATGAGGAGTGGTAATATAATAATAATAATAATAATAATAATAATAATAATAATAATGTAAGTTGTAAGTAGAGTTTTAGCTGGTGTCGTTTGTAATCACTTCTCATTAACATGAACAGATTCCTCCTAAATTACACTGAAGGTTGTTGACCGTTGTTTCAGAGCGGTCAGTTGGGTTCCTTTCGGGCATGAGAGGCCAGGAATGTTTTTCCTATTGATCTCCTCCTCACACCTGGACGCTCAAACACATCCAGATGGCTCAGCCCACAGTATGTGTCAATCAGACATCACATTTTCTGCCCACATCCCCCCACCATCCCTCTTTCTCTTAAAGCGTCCTGCACAGTGTGGGAGGGGGTCATTCTTTGGCCTCCGATGCCCAGCCCGGGATAGTTAGGGGGGCAGGTCTGAGGAGCTGGAGGGCATGAAGGGCCTGTAAATAACAAATGAGAGAGATTTGCTTGTTACTCATACTGAGGCCAATCACACCTAAACACTTTTAATTCAACACTTAACCAATACTGTCATGTTTTTCATTAAAATAATAAAACATTTGATTTCCAAAAGAATGAAATGACAAAAATGTGGCTGTCCAGGGATTGTTTCTGTGAGGTCACAAAAACAACTCACGGAAAACTGATTTTTTTCTGACATTTTAGAATCCGATGTGTGTGTAAATGTTCACTTTCCAGTCTGTAAAGGCCAGGAATTGAAACCAAGCCTTAAAATCAGCCTGTTTTGAATTCATTGTCTCTGTGAGGTCACAAAAAGCAACGTATATTATATATTTGTCTGTTCAGTCTACAGTAGTTTAGCTCCGCCCATTTACACTAAGGAGTGTTTCAACCAGGACTGCTTTTTAAATGAGGCTAGCAATCAGAAGAGACGTAATTTACATTCACAAGTCTTAAGGACACAATAGCAAACACCGCCTTTTTAAATCTGAGGGTTGGAGCATGGTCACGTAAAAATGAATTTTGGCTGTTTTTGGTACTTAAACTCACATAGTGGAACCTCGGAGAAAAAAACACAATAACAGTAAACAATACTACATCGCTGTTTTCATTAAAATCATGGAACACTTGATCTCGAACAGAAGGAAATGACAAAAATGTGACTTTTCCTGACACAATATAGACTAAAAGTGTAAAAAAAAAACCTGCTTGTTTTATGATTTACAAGGAATAATGCATATAGAATTACTGTAAAATTAAGTCAATCTCATCTCGTGTCTTAAAATCACACTGAATAAAGCATTGCCGTTAAGAGGTTTAATCTCCCCACATCTACTCTCTTATGTGCTCTTATTGTCTGCGAAATATGAGCCTTAACACACACACACACACACACACACACACACACATATAAAGTGTGTTCTTGGTTCTGTGCCCTCTTCTACGTATCTAATCTCCGTCCATTAGTCGGCCCATTAAAATTCTTTGGGCTAATTTGAGAGGAATCCGCTCGTGTGAAGGTGGACGGATGGTCAGCAGAGAGAGAGCAGCTGCTTCCACAATGGACTCTTTCAGGAGGACCAGATTTATCACTGACCAGCCTCAGTCCAGCCACACTCACCTGTCCTGTCACCTGAGACCCATTCTGAGTGTGTGTTCAGTTCACACAAACATTACAGGCATTCAGTGAGGCAACACATTTCCAGTGTTATGTTCGAGTAATTCTGCTATTATTTGACTTTTCTATCTATTACTTGACTTTTATTTTAGACTTTATATTTTATGTTGTTCTTGTCTCTGGGCCTCTGTACAGTCGTAACATAAGCAATTTCTTCGAGATCAGTAAAGTTTTCTGATTCTGATTCTGATTAAATGGCCCATATCAAGGAAAACTGATTTCTCACTTTTTAGAGTCTGATGTTGTGTGTTCATGTTCAAAATGTCACTTTCCAATCTGTACAGGCCAGGAATAGAAACCAAGCCTAAAAAACAGCCTGTTTTAAATTTAGTGTTTTGTGAGGTCACAAAAAACAACATATTTCATATATTTGCCTGCTCAGTCTACAGCAGTTTAGCTCCACCCATTCACACTGAAGTTATGAGGAGTGTTTCAACAAGGACTGATTTTTAAACGATGCTCAATATAGAGTAGCCAGTCAGAGGTCATTTACATGTACAACTCTTAAAGGCGCAGAAGCAAAAACAGCCTGTTAAAATCTGAGGGATTTTAACATTTTAATCTTATTTATCATATGGGGATTTATATAAATTATATGCCATGGTTATTATAAGTAAGGGAAATAGACTGAACCCATATGCAAGTTAAAGGATTGTACATCAGTGACATAATGACTCAAGCAGTAGTAAAAAATACAAAAAAAGGTCTAAAATCCACTGAGAAACTTGTTTTTTCTTATAAATGAGTCTGTACAACATCTGAAATTTGTCCTAGTGATCAAATTCAAGTCTCAAAACTACCAAAGTCAGACTGTTTTGATCCATAAGGTTGTTAAAGAGAAGAAACTGAGAACCGATGAGAACAGCAGAAGAACTTCTGTCTTAAGTTGTTTTTTCTTTTGCTCCTTATTTCTCCAAAGGGGGGTTTAGGAGAAACAAATCAGACTTCAATAATCTCCAAATAAGAAGATGATTTATTTCTCTGATGAGACAAAGAAAAGACTGTTGTGAGCGGCAAAATCACTCAATCACTCTCTGGACAGAATCGCGAAAAAGAGCAATCGCTTATTATTGTATTGAAGCAAATATCTCTAGGGTTCACGTCCTTAAACTCCTTGAGCCTCTTCTTCTGCTCTTTCTTCATGGCAAAGACCCATAAATCTTCAGTCATGAAGCGGCTGCGGGTGTCAGTCAAAGTGAGAACTTTCGAGAACATCCTTTCTTTCTCTTAATTTCTTCAGGCCTCTCTGGAGATCCCTGATGGATTTCTGAGGAGACTAGAACTTTCCTGTGGTTCTTCTTATCTGGTGTCCTGGGGCTATGAGCTACTGCTCTTTGTTTTCATCATTGCTTTTGTTTTATTTGGCAAAAAATCAAAAAGTCAAACCGCTAATACATTTATCTTTATCTAGTAAGTAAGTAAGTAAGCAATATCTAGTATGAACAGTGGTTGGTAAATAATGGGATGCATGTCATTTACAATATGTAATTGTGAATCTGATTACAAATAAAGTACTTAGTAGGTGTGATTCAGTGGGGAACCTTGATTAGTAGAGTTAGTAGGCCTTCAGTGCAGGCCACAGATACCACGGCATGGAAAGAACAGACATTAATGCTAATGTATGCTATCACCCCTTTTGGATTCTAGTAGTATTTTAGTGTCAAGATAATGGTATTACACATTTTTGCACAGTCTACATTAAACACAGAGCTCAAAAGCTTGTAACAGATACACTGCCCGTCCAAAAAAAAAGTCACACACCCTAATATTTCGTCGGACCGCCTTTAGCTTTGATTATGGCACGCATTCGCTGTGGCATTGTTTTGATAATCTTCTGCAATGTCACAACATTTATTTCCATCCAGAGTTGCATTAATTTGTCGCCAAGATCTTGTAGTGATGATGGGAGAGTCGGACCTCTGCGCAAAGACTTCTCCAGCACATCCCTAAGTTTCTCAATGGGGTTAAGGTCTGGACTCTGTGGTGGCCAATCCATGTGTGAAAATGACACTTCATGCTCCCTGAACCACTCTTTCACAATTCGAGCGCGATGAATCCTGGCATTGTCATCTTGGAATATGCCCGTGCCATCAGGGAAGAAAAAATCCACTGATGGAATAACCTGGTCATTCAGTATATTCAGGTAGTCAGCTGACCTCATTCTTTGGGCACATAACATTGCTGAACTGAGACCTGACCAAGTCCAGCAACCCCAGATCATAGCACTGCCCCCACAGGCTTGTACGGTAGGCACTAGGCATAACGGGTTTATCACTTCATCCGCCTCTCTTCTTACCTTGATGCACCCATCACTCTGGAACAGGCTAAATCTGGACTCATAAGACCACATGACCTTCTTCCATTGCTCCAGAGTCCAATCTTTATGCTCCCTAGCAAATTGGAGCCTTTTTTTTTTTTCGATTAGCCTCACTGATAAATGGTTTTCTTAAGGCCACACAGCTGTTTAGTCCCAAACCCTTGAGTTCCCTTCGCATTGTGCATGTGGAAATGCTCTTACTTTCACTACTGAACATAGCCGTGAGTTCTACTGTTGTTTTTTTACGATTTGATTTCACCAGACGTTTAAGTGTTCGCCAATTCCGATCATTCAAGATTCTTTTTCGACCACATTTTTTCCTCAATGATGTTGGTTCCCCACTATCCTTCCAGTTTTTAATAATGCATTGGACAGTCCTTAGTAATTTTAGTAGTTTCAGCAATCTCCTTAGAGGTTTTCTTTGCTTGATGCATGCCAATAATTTGACCCTTCTGAAACAGATTAACATCTTTTCCACGACCGCAGAATGTGTCTTCCAGCATGGTTGTTTAAGAAATGAGAGGCTACTCGCTGCATCAGTTAGGGTTAAATAACGTGTTGCCAGCTGAAACATAATCATCCGTGCAGTAATTATCCAGTGGGAGGCTCTTACCTATTTGCTTAGTTAAATCCAGGTGGTGACTTTTTTTTGGACGGGCAGTGTATATTAACATATATTTGAGCTTGTATGTTGCAGTGACTCCTTCAGTAAAGAGTCCTGATATAGAGCTGCTGTTCACCATACACCCACTGGTTAGACTGTCACGTATATTCTAAGGGGTTGCTATGAAGTTACTGCATGATGTTACTGGATCTCTCATGGTTGGTGAGTGGTGCTAGGCATTTGCTGTCTTATTCTAGGTGGTCAAAGGGGTGTTGCTAGGTGGCTGCTGTGGTGTTCCAGGTGATTGTGAGGTAGTTGATTGGTGGTTGCTATGGTATTCCAGGTAATAATAATAAAAAAAAAATAATAAAATAATAATAATAATAATAATAATAATAATGAACCAAATTCTTCATTTTTATTTTAAAACACTTTGCCACAATCTTTTCAGCACATGTATATATACAAAAAACAATAACAGAGGTATTTTTAGTATAAGGAGCATTCAGAACTTTTGGAAAGCGTGAGTGATGACTCATCCGACGATAACACTTATTTCATAGCTCTGGGGTCCCGGTTTTGAGCTTCTTACACAAAGTAATATTTCTGGTGCACAGTCATTAGAATCACAGATACTGACCCCTTGAAATGATCTATGGGAGCGAATGTAGCAAATCATCATCACATCTCCTTAGATCTACTAAAAAAGCAATAAATCCTTGAATCTAAAAGATTTAGTATTTCAGACCAGTGACAAATGGTATAAAACAAATTATAAACCATTCCGATTCATTTTGCACCATATACAGTTAGCTACACATGGCTAGTGAGATGTACAGTAGGTTTTGTAGTGCGCAGCTGGTAGAGCAATTAAAAAATAATAATTAATAAATAATTAATCAATTATAATTTATTAATTCATAAAACAGTACAGTTGATGAGTCGTATCACTGGCTATTAACACTCACTGTGGCTGCTTACTGATCCCAAAGTTGGCAAGTATTATGACCTTTAAACAGATACAGTACAAAACTCATTAAAATTTACAGAAAAGGTTCTGTGATGGTAAGTCTTTGTACCAGATGTCTGAAGTTCCACAAGAACATCTACTAGGAGGACATTTTAGCATTGGTATTGAATACAGTGGATCTGATTGGGTCCAACTGGGCCCAACCCAGAAGATTCCATAATATTCCAGTGTGCACTGTGCAACCAGAGCCTTCTGTCACGGCGTGGGGGTGTAGTGAAGCGCAGAAGCAGGTTCCATAGTGTTTCCAGACTTTTATTACAAAGACAAACCCAAACAAAAAAGGCTCGAGGGCTTAACACAAGAAACATCTAACACAGGCGGTTAGGTGAAGTGAGGGGTGCATGTTGGTGCGTGAGCGGTGCGGGAACGGTGGACCGACACACGAACATGAACTAAAACCCTTTAAATACATACAAGGCAAAACCTCAAAACCAATGAACAACCAAAATCACTTAAACCTAATACAACCCAGCTGTGACTATATACATTAAAACAAACTCTGTGAACACTGTCAACTTAAAAGTCCCAAACATACACATGACACAATGGTGGCCTCCAGCGACCGCTGATCAGGACGTCACAGTACCCCCCTTCCAACAGCGCAACCCCGGAGCACCAAAAGGGCCTCCTGGCCCACACAAGAGAAGAAAGGGGAGGAGGAGGGGTGGACGGAAGCAAAAAAAAAAAAAATCCCAGTGTGGGTCCCACGTGTCCCTTATGGCCCTGTAGGAGATGCCCCTCCGTGTCCTCCGGGTATGAGTCCCCCTCGAGAAGCCCCTTGGGGGCCTACCGAACATCTCCCACATGTCCATCTCAGTCTAGGGCCATGTAGGAGTCACCACTCCGTGTCCTCCGGGTAGGAACCCCCCTTGGGAAGCCCCTTCGGGGCCTACCGAACATCTCCCACATGTCAGTCTTGGTCTAGGGCCATGTAGGAGTCACCTCTCCGTGTCCTCCGGGTAGCCCACCTACATGTCCCTACTACCCCACCCCTAAAAAATTCTTGGGAGGAAACCCCGGTCCTTATCGGGGCCCCAGATGGCACCACCCCTCCAGTGGCGCATCACCAGAGCACCAGGGGGGCATGAGTCAGGGAAAGCGGCTGCCGCGTCGGGAACAGGTACAGAAACAGTATCTCACAAGTCCTAGGAGCCAGCACGGGGACCAAAGGAGCACCAGCGTGAACGTCCCTCGGCGCCGGCCTGGGAGCCGGAATGCTCGATGCGGACCAGAGAGTCTGCGTCTTCATAGCTGGCATGGGCGCCGGTGTCAGCGTGCTCTGGACGAACTTGGGAGCCTGTTTCTTTGGCACAGGCCTGAGAGCCTGCCTGGGGACCAGCGCTGGGACCAAGGGAGCATCAGGGTGAACGTCCCTCGACGGCGGCCTGAGAGCCGGAATGCTCGATGCAGGCATGTGAGCCCGCATCCTCAGGGCTGGCATTGGCACCGTCGTCGGCGCATTCTGGACGGATGTGGCAGCCTGCCTGGGGACCAGTGCTGGGACCAAGGGAGCACCAGGGTTAATGTCCCTCGGCGCCAATCTGAGAGCCAGAATGCTCGATGCGGGCACGTGAGCTCGCGTCCTCAGGGCTGGTTTAGGAGCCTGGGAGCTCCTGGAGGAGCCTGCTTCGTCTCTGGGCAAGTCGGGCACAGTTGTGGGTCGATGGGCCCTGGAGGAAGTCGGGGACTTCTTGGGCGGCTGGGTCCAGCTCACCTCACTCTGCAGGCTCCTCACCCACGTGCCCGAGCGGATGCTGCGCCTCTGGGGTTGGTCGGTCCATCTGTCACGGCGTGGGGGGTAGTGAAGTGGCGTGGGGGTGTAGTGAAGTGGCGTGGGGGGTAGTGAAGTGGCGTGGGGGTGTAGTGACCGACACACGAACATGAACCAAAACCCTTTAAATACATACAAGACAAAACCCCAAAACCAATGAACAACCAATATCACTTAAACCTAATACAACCCAGCCGTGACTATATACATTAAACCAAACCCTGTGAACACTGTCAACTTAAAAGTCCCAAACATACACAACACAATGGCAGCCTCCAGTGGCCGCTGATCGGGACGTCACACTTTCTTGATACACTGCATCACAAAATGCAACACAAGTCATTTCAAGAGGGCACATACAGCTGATGTATAGTTTGCCTTTCATTTAAGGAAACTTAGATGGTGTCAAAATTAAAGAAAATTTTCCAAACATTTACACACTAAATAAAACATTGATGCTCCATCTGTTTTCCCTGCTGGTCTTTACAGGTATATCATGTAAAAACACATTTTTATGATCGAAAGACTTTGATAAAATATGTAAACACTGAAATTTCAAATTATACAGTTAATTCTCTAGTTTATATGGTCTGGATATGCAAATTAAGCTGTTAATGGTCTGAATTTCATTTCATGTCATGAAAACCAACACCTAGTCAGGAACAGAAAGTTTTGCCCCACCCTTTCATACTGAAGTTATAAGGAGTGTTTGAGGCCAGACTGGTTTTTAGTGTGGCTAACTGGCTGAAAGTGGTTGCTAAGCAGTGACTGGATGCACATTTGAGAGCTCCTTCCTTAGTTTGAGCATGATCACCTGCTTTGAGTGAAGCACTTCCACTACAAACAGCTCATTTTTAAGTTTGGTAGTTTGTAACCCTTCAGAGGGGGAGATTTTTAACAGTTCTACTCATTGCTGTTTGAGGTTTTTTTTTTGCTTGTGCACCAGCGTTCCACACTAAAATTCAACAATCTATTACTCTGTAATGTGAACTGTTCTTGCATTCACTCCGGTTGTGCCACCTGACTGCAAAACAACTAAATATCTCCTCATCAGTCAGACGATTTTCACCTTGATGCTGGTGTCACTTGATGCTGGTGTCACCCCATCTAATGGTTGTTGGGTGTCCATTAGATGACATTACCATTGGCAGTTAGTGTTCTCCTACAATCAGGTAGTGATAGCAGGAGTTTGAGAAGATGTGGTGGAGCTTCACATGGTATGGAGGAAGCCCTTGCAGTGTTGGTGGTATTGTGTGAGTGGGTCCTGTCTAGTTGATAAAATGGAACATGACTAAAATGGGGAGAAAACTGTTGAAAATGAGTTGTAGTAAACATCTTCATGAGTCAGGAGAAGATGTAGTGAGAAGTGAATGACAGCACTGATGACACTTGGCTGGTCATGGTGGAGAACATCATGTCATCTTGTTTAGTCTTCTATAACCTACAAAGACATAAAATAACCATGAAAAGTCAAAAACAATTCACCCAAAAGACATTTAACCCTCAGAACTCAGAGTGTATCAGTAAACTCTGACAGTCTAGAACCGGTGTTTGTTCTCCTACACGCTTGCCGTTTGCTGCTCTTTCTCTCGGCACGCTGCCGCTCGGCCGCTCTCCGGAGCCCCTCCCTCTGCGGGTTTTCCCCTCCCACTTGTGGGCGGAGACTATCCTGAA
>JBBPCZ010049214.1:0-12916 GCA_037974445.1 Brycinus macrolepidotus
TTTCTTTTTTTCTTTGGTTCTTCTTTTCTCTTCCTTTTCTCTTCTTTTCTCTTCTCTTCTCTTCTCTTCTCTTCTCTTGCTCTTCTCTTCTCTTCTCTTCTCTTCTCTTCTCTTGCACTTCTCTTCTCTTCTCTTCTCTTCTCTTCTCTTGCTCTTCTCTTCTCTTCTCTTGCTCTTCTCTTCTCTTCTCTTCTCTTCCCTTCTCTTGCTCTTCTCTTGCTCTTCTCTTCTCTTCTCTTGCTCTTCTCTTCTCTTCTCTTCTCTTCTCTTCTCTTGCTCTTCTCTTGCTCTTCTCTTCTCTTCTCTTCTCTTCTCTTGCTCTTCTCTTCTCTTGCTCTTCTCTTCTCTTGCTCTTCTCTTCTCTTCTCTTCTCTTCTCTTCTCTTGCTCTTCTCTTCCTGTCTCTTGTTCTTCATAATGGGAATTTTCTTCCTGGTGCCCTAGTGGTTAGGGAGTTGCCCCTGCAATCAGAAGGTTGTGGGTTTGAATCCCAGCACTGCTAGTAACACCACTGAGGTACCCTTCAGCAAGGTACCGTCCCCACACACTGCTCCACGGGCGCCCCTCATTGGTGGCAGCCCCCTGCTTCACTTGGTGAATGGGTTAAATGCAGAGAAAGAATTTCACATTGTTCACACTGTGTGCTGTGGTGTGGTGTGGTGTGTTCACGCCTGACAATAAGGGGCCACTTTACTTTACTTTACTTTTGTTGTTCATGTTCTCTTCTCTGTTCTTCTCTGGCATTTCTGGCATTTCTGGCATTTCCATATGCTTTTGCAACCATGTAGTATTCTTGTGTGTGTGTGTGTGTGTGTGTGTGTGAGTGTGAGTGGCGAGAGTGTATTAATAGTTGGATCAAAGAACAAAGCCACTCTTCAGCTCACTATCCCCCCCCCATCCCCCACCACTCTCTCGCATTCCCCCTGTTATTGATGACATGTTTAAGAATCCTTTGAAAGTGTTTTGCAGAAAAATTCTCAAATTCAGCAATTCTTATTTGCCAGATTCGCATAAACGTTCCAGAGGAAATGAAGGGGCCTGCAGCCCGCAGGGGTGTGAAAACAACCTGCTAACTCTCCTGAGCAAAGGAAGGATAATGAAACAGAGTGAAGAATCTAAGACTGGAGGCTTTGATCTCTGTTTTTACAGAAAAGTTTACTGAAAAACAAAGTAACTGCTTACATTCAATGACTTCAGAGCCAGGCATATGAGGAAAAAGGATCTCCTCGAGGAGTATTTAATAAAAATGTGCACTGTAACAGGGATCGTAAATTCCGAAAAAATTAAAGACAGAAATGAACAGCATTTGTTCGAAGTGATTCATCGACTTGACCTCTGAGATGTATTCCATCATGCTGTAACGTTCACAGTTATGGGTGTGAACCCACTGAAGTCCAGTCTCTGATGCTAGTGCTGTATAAATGATTATTTTCTAGTGATCCAGCGAGTGGACAGTGCCACAGAGGGGATGCAGAATTACAGAGGAAAAATCATTGCAATGGAGTCTGATGTGAAAAAGCTAGGTAAGTTGCATCATAATATGAATGGAAGAAACAAATTAGGATGAATATTTCTTTCCTCTTTGTTTCTGACCTCCACTTTCCCCCCTTGCTGTCTCTCTTGTCTTACAGTACATTCATCCCGCTTACTCCTTTCTCCAATCTTCGTAATATTCTTTGTGTCATATTTCAGATGATGAGGCGGACGTGAAGCTGAAGAACACTTCCAGTGAGCTACAGATGTTTCGCTCTGGAGTATCAGTTTTGCGCCAGAAGCTTGACACAGTCTCCGGCCATGTTCACCATAATGCTGTTGTCTTGAAGCATCTCCAGTCTTCAGCACAGAATATCCATTCTTTGCAGAACTATCTGCGTTCACAGCTGGATGCCCATTCTAGCACCCTGCGCTACACTAATGCTACGCTTGTCTCAACATCTGCTGGTATGCCTGCCCTGCAGCAGGACACCGCGCGGCTTCAACATGACCTGCAGGCGTATGTCAGCGCTCAGCGGTCGCTCCAGTTCGCCGTAGATGGCCTCAACCTCACTCAAATGCGGCAGGACACGGTTGCAGCAGCACTGCAGCGTACAGTGGAAGCAGCAGCCGAGGCCACGCAGAGCATGCGTAGCGACACTCTGGTGCTGCAGCGGGACACGCAGCTAGTAAGCGGTAACGAAGACTGGTTGAGGGAAAAACTCCACAGCCTAGAAGGGGCTGAACATAACACTTCTGCACAAGCTAGGTCCACCGTGGAGACCCTGGAGGAGCTAAGCACTCATCTAGCTAGCATCTCCGATCAAATACTTAATTTGAGTGCACTGAGTGATATAAATTCAGTAAACCTTCGTGAGCTGCTGGACCAGCAGCGAGAGTTTGGCAGCCGCACAAGCGCTCGCTTCGATCAGATGGAGGAGCAGCTAGATGCAGCAGAAGAAGCTGTGGACATGGTTACGGGGAACGTGAGCTATGCCACACGAATGCTAGGGGGAGTTAACGGCGAGCTGGGTGCTCTGCGGAGCTGTTCAGACACTGTGGGACGTCATTCAGATCTCCTGCTTAGTCTAAACAGGAGTACGGCTGAAGCACGGGCAGACGGGAACACTTTAAGGCATCAGCAGGACCAGCTCTCGGCACGACTGGACAAGGAGGTCAGGGGTCTGTCCATTATCATGGAAGAGATGAAGCTTGTGGACAGCAGGCACTCACAGCTCATCACCAATTTTACAATACTGCAGGGTATGATATTATACATCCACTGATATGCAGTGACAGTTTTCTAACAGTTGGGGCTTTTAGCCTAAATGCTAAATGTGAGTGTCATGGACAAATGTAGGGGGAATGTTTTCCTACCAAAATATAAAGGCACTTTAAATGCGCAAACTTAAGAGTTCCCTGAGATAATTATTCACTTCAGATAGTGGCATCATACAAGACGGAAAAAAGTTTCAATGTTCATATATACAAACTGTCCATCCCTTGTTAATATATTAATACTGATGCATATTTCACACTGAGTGACGCACCCTAAAAAGACCCTAAAAAGAAGCTGTGATGATTCATAGCTTAAGCATTAGTGTTTCCCATAAACCGATTGTGATGTCCTGCCACAAAATCAACAGTGACCGCCACCATATCAGTGACCTCCCTAACCACCAAGACACCAGGGGAGCTGGTGGCCTGGTGGTTAGGGAGTCGCTCCTGCAATTGGAAGGTTGTGAGTTCGATTCCCAGGACTGCCAGTGGCACCACTGAGGTACCCTTGTGGTGTGTTGACTATACGGGGCCACTTTACTTTTCCCCTCCCCTCCCTGTCAGCTGGGTTGTTGAGGTTAGCTCGTTGTACATAGCAGTTTCACAGCCTCACATCACACGTATCTTTTCGTCGTAGTTGTCCCAACCCAGCTGGGTTGTTTTCAATAGCAGACAGTCAGTATCGACTGCTCACTCCACCACGCTCCCCCCCCCCCCTCCCCCCCCCCCCCCCCCCCCCCCCCATTGACAAAATATTTTTTGTCTCCCTCAGCCACCACTGCAATAGCATCTAATTCTGTGGGAAGCACTGCATAGAGTCAGTAGAAAACATTCTTTTAATCAGAATTTGTAATTTGCATACATACACAACAGGTTTCAAAAAGAAAGTATGAAAAATAGGTTGTTACTTTTGATCCTGATTGCTACCATTGTAGTAACGAGTTGAACATTAAAACAAGTAAAGTAGTGCACCCGTTCAGGAAGTTGCAGTGGAAATAATAAAAACATAAACAAGTTAAATCTAAAACACCCTGTCCTTTTTCTATGTATTTCAGGCCCTCCTGGTCCACGGGGTCCCCGTGGTGAAAAAGGCCCAGTTGGTGCGGCCGGTCCCTCTGGCCAGAAGGGGGAGCGAGGTGATAAAGGAGAGTCAGGGGTTGCTGGCTCTCAAGGAGAGAAAGGAAGCCCCGGCTATCCTGGGCTTCCGGGACTCACAGGCAAACAAGGGTCACCTGGAAGCCCAGGACCCAAAGGCCCAAGGGGGTCAGGGGGCCGTGCAGGACCCCAAGGTTCCAAAGGAGAGCCAGGCACACCTGGACTGCCAGGCAGAGATGGATTCTCAGGTCCCCTGGGTCCTCCGGGACCATCAGGCGTTCGTGGACCGATAGGACGTTCAGGAGATCCAGGACCCTCAGGACCAATAGGGCCTATGGGACCTCCAGGACCTCCAGGGTTACCAGGTTCACCAGGCAAAATAATACCAGTTCCAACTATACCTGTTGCACTGCAAGGAGAAGCACTAACAGTTCCTTCCAGACCTTTGCCAGGTAAGACCACCAGCCATTACATATGGTGAAAAAATTGACTTTGCATCTTTTGATGCTTTTTGTCAAGATTTATGATGTTTCATGCCATAGAGATCTGATAGTGGATTTTAATGTTTTATCATAAATTTGTACTTTATTAAAGTACCTTTCCCTTGGGTTAATTGCCCTTTCTCTGATAACTATGGTAGGTTTCTGCTGCAGCCGGCTCCTGTCCTCCTTATCATAGTATAATAGCCCTAGAAAAGCAGCAGCTTGTCAGATGGCCTTATTGTGGATGATTAAAGACTATGACAAAATAGACTTTGCTTTGTAGTGTACACTTATAGCATATGCTCCACTTTAACTTTAAAACAGAACTAAGAAAAGTTGACTGCTACTGTTGTTTTGCACTGCAGACATTTTTTGTTTTTGTAATGTTTAATTATGTAATCTAAAGAAATCTTATTTCACAGAATCATATGGAACAGCTTACATGGAAAAATATAACACTTGCATAGAGGCATAATTTCTCTGTTACACTGAATAAATTAAACAAAGACAGAATCTGTTAGTATCTATCAAAATCTATCTGCCCACATCTCCTAAAAGAGCCTGATGCAGATGTCTTTAAAGAAGATGGAAGACAGTACAGACACATGACGAAATAGAAACCTTTTCCTACTGATAAAGTAAATATAACTAGAGATGAAAAAATGAACGGTCAGAATCTCTCAGTAGAGAGTCAAATGAAGTTCAAAGAAAAACTCACCAGATGAAGAGAGAGGCAGTGGTCCAGTGGGCTTCAGTCACTTTACATTTGAAGCAGTTCTTTTTTGCAGCAGTGTGCCAAAATCCCTCAGATTTAATGTAACAGGTTGATAGTCAGCCAGAGGGCGAAGCTGTGAGGAAGTGCTCCTTTACATTTCTGGTGCTTTGTATTGAATGAATTACTTTATTCACTTGAACTGTATAAACATTGTATTGAATCAATGACTAGCAGTTGTTTAATTTTTCCTCTTGATCTTTCTGAAATAGTTTATTTTTGCAATTGTTGAATTTAAAAGATAATTGCATGTATAGTTTTGTGAAATAAAAGGAATGGACTTTGAAACTCTATTAACATTTGGACTTTTGCTCTAAATGTCGGTTTTCAGTTTAAAATAAATGTTCTGACAAACTGAGGTACTGTTCATGAAGAGGTAAACTGGAGGAACTGATGGTAAATATTTAAATGTGAGCTATGGTTACAGAAGGAGTTGCTAATTAATCAGAATTTTGTAGCTAGCTGATGAGCTACTGTATGTTCAGTTATTTTTTTTAAAAAAAGCTGCCAAATACTTGTACTAAACAGAACTGATATGGCATGGAGTCTTCCAGTGACTGCTTAGCACTGCAACATGATGAGCTTTAGTGCTGTTTGCAAGGGTAACATTAGCCTGTAACAGTACGGAAACTTTCCATGGGAAGTTAAGCTGGGGAATTTTGGAAATATTCCAAGTTGGAAAATTAAGTTGAATATTTGGGAATTATTGGGAATTTACTGGAAATTTGCAGTATTTTATACAAATTGTATCATATGCAAACATACATATAAGCATTGTTTGTCAATATAAACATTTTGAACCACTTTAAACAAGAATACACTATGCTTATAGTAATGTCTGTATGTGCTGTAAAGGTCCTTTTGGTTGTCCTACTGACTGGTTAAAGTTCAGGACCAGCTGCTACTTTTTCTCTACTGAGATGCTCAGTTTTGACGAAGCCCAGAAAAAGTGCAGTGCCATGTCTTCAGCCATGGTCATCATCGGTGACCTTGTAGAACAGGTGAGAGGAGCCCCACTGCATCTTGTGTTTTCTTTACTGTAATTTTGGTATGTATTTATCTCACTGTACCATAAAGTGCCAGTGAAAAGTTGTGGCACATCTGATTAAATGCATGCTTTTCATCATTTTAAGGACATAATTTATAGCTTACAGGCAAATTTGCAGGGCTGAACAACTTTAGTTTGAATAGGAGAATATATGTACTGTCAGCTACATAGCAATTGGCACTCTCGGTAAGTATGGGTACAAAGGTCACGAAAAATGTCTGTTAATCAGAGTCAAAAAAGCATAAAAAAAACTCAGTCTTTATCAAGAACTGTTGTTTTTAGCAGAGCCACATCAAAAGTATTGACACTGCTGCGTTTAATATGTTGTCTAACCTCGATTTGCCAGCATAACTTCAGTGAGTCTTCTCCTATAATGCCTTACGAGATTGGTGAATATAGCGTGAACTCCTCAACAAAATAATTGCTCTAGATCTTCCAGGGTCCTGGGTCATCTCTTTTGGTCTTGCAGAGGAGTTTAGGTCAGAGGATCAGAATGGCCTTATCAAAAACCATTTTTGTGTGGTTTTGGGTGTAGGTTCTTGATCATTATCCTGCTGGACGACCCAACCCAGACCCAGTTTTAGCTTTTAGGAGTTTAGGAGTTTAATCTCCTGGTACTTCATGGAGTACATGATGCCATGTGTCCTGGTACCCACAGTCTTTAGAGGAAAAACAGCCCCAAAACATCACAGATCCTTCGCCATATTTAACAGATGGGATGCGGTTCTCTTCTGTAAAACAACCCTTCTTTTGACACAAAACCAACTTGGAGTGTTTGTTGCCTCTATTTCTTGGTCTATTTCTTTTTTGTCTCATGTGATAGCAGAACATGGTTCCAGTCAAAGTTCCAGTAGATTTGATTAGGATGTCTTTTAGTAGTCTTTCTCTAGTTTATGAAGGTTAATACACTTTTACCTCATTTCATTTGTGTATTCTCAGTTGTTGATGAATGACTAACAGAATTTGGCTTCTGCGTCACCTCATGTTTACACTCCACAGTGGAACGGGACATTAATGATCAGTTAAAGAACCGAATGTTTTGTGTGTTATCCTTAGGTTTGGGTGCATATCCAGACAGTGGGTAAAGGCTTTTTCTGGTTAGGTTTGACAGACAGACAGGAAGAGAATGTTTGGCGGTGGGTGGATGGGTCACTCCCTGCCTTCACGTGAGTATAGCTGTGTGTGTGCAGGCACGCGTGTGTGTATGTATGCATAAGTACTGGAACAGCCCTTCTGACCTATGATGACGGAAGTGTTAAGAGCAACAAAATAGCCCTGAAAATTCCTACTCATTTAATTTTTTAAAACCAAGACTAAGATTTTGGTTAGATTTAGGGATAGCTTTAGAAATATTTTATTTCTATATTTTGCCTATAATAATACAAATGGTAAATTATTATTATTGTTATTATTATCACTATTATTATTATTATTACACAGGGGTACTTACATTTACAGCTGTATGCAAAAGTTTGGTTCCCAATTTTGTGAAAGTAAAGACACATCCTCAAAAAACACGCTTCTGCACATTTTAATGAACAATTACAGTTTATTTGGTGAGCTAAACATAGTGAGGGGAAAAAAAAACCCAAAATGTTTTGGCACATTTTACATTTTATGTTTTACTTTTTTCCAGTATGTAAAACTATGCAAATAAACAGAAATTGTAACATTTGCAGAAAAATGCATATTTCTTTGTTCCCTGTAGAGGATGTGCTATTATTTTTTTTTTTTTTTAGAAAAACATGTAATTTTACCAGGTATTCAAACTTTTGCATAAGATTTTGTATAACACATATGGAACACGGATGATAACATGTCCCGACAAAACAAATTGTGTGTGTGTGTATGTGTGTTTGCATGCATGTAGGAAGTGGAGGGCTGGTCAGCCTGATAACTGGAGCCATGGGCATGAAGATGGAGAAGACTGTGCAGGTTTTTCCAGCAGTGGCTTTTGGAACGACTTACACTGTGATGACAAAATCAGCTTCATCTGCGAGAAAGTAGCGAACAGCTGAATTCTGTGACCGCATCCAGTGCAAATGTAAGAGTAGGCCTACGTCCAAGTGAACATACGGATGTGGTCAAATGGCCCCGCAGCTTGTGTCAGAGATGGATGACTGACAGGTGTATTACCATGGAGTTGCACAGCTGATACAGGTACAGGGAGAGGAGACGGTCATCTTTTTTTCTCCAGGAGAAGCAGAGGCTGCAGCCTTTGAAGAGGTTTTGCCCTGTGATTACATCACTGGTCCAGTCTGCAGTGGTACAAACCAGTGCAAAACCTCTGAGGAGCCACAGATGATTAGCCATCACTAGCCAGTTTAAGTGTACTTTCATATCAGAGTGTATAAAGAGCAAAAGGCATTCAAATAGAACCACTTTAAGCTGCTGATAGAGAAACATTATTCAGCAAAATAAAGCTATGCTGTGCTAAGCTGGTGATAATGTTCATGAACTAAACATGCTAATCATCTGGAACTGATCTTAGTAACCAAATCATAGTACTATGGAAAATAAAAAAAATAAATAAAAAAAAACTTGTATGTACACAAGCAGGAAAAAGGCTGGTGAGAAAAGCCTATGACTTTGTATTGCAGTATTTTGGCACTCAAGGGATTTTATATTATATGTATATGATATGTATATTTTAGACATTATTTTATTCAATGTTTTTATTCAGTGAATTTTTTTTAATGAATCTAATTCAAATCAGTTCTTTCCTTCTTTAGGCCCTTTCTCTCTGTCGTCCCAGACACATTCTCCTGCTCCATTACAGTCTTCAAATAACAACATAAATGGCAGAATAAATGCTGATTTGGGTGCCTATCATAACACAATAAACTCCTTTTCTCTTGTAAATGTGACAGAATTTCAAAACACCATAAATGCATTTCATCATACTTGTTTTTTTTTTATTGTTTCTTTCTTTTTATTTGTTCTTGTCTGCTATTATGTTCATTTTATCCACCTATAAACTTGAAGTGCACTTAATGAAATGAACACATCCAACTTTCATAAGTATTCACATTTTATATTGAGGCATTTCATCACTTCGTGTTTCAGGCTCTTTGCCCACGACCCTGTCCCTTTTCTCCTCAGCTGCACAGAAGAAATTAATGATGTGACATTAGCACCTTAGAGAGAGAGAAATTGCTCAGAACAAAGTTGTTTTAAAATAAAAGTTGTTTTAAAAGAAATGTTCTTAAAAAACAAAAGGGCTGTTCCATGCCAAATTCCAGATCATTCCGTATCCTCCTGGCAAACGTCCCGGAACCACTGCAATCAGAATTTAAATTCTATGTTAACAGCCAGAATCTACCTTTAACTCTGTTATTTCATAGCCATGATTTAGCTTTGGACCTTTAGCTTTGTTGAAAGATCAGAAGCATTCCAGTAAATCAGTTTTCACAGTTATTACAGATTATAATGTCATTTCAGATCTAATGAAATATTATATTTATATTTAAGGGTTTTTTTTTTCTTCAGATGGCCTCTCAGAGCTAGGAAACCAAAACACCTCCGAAAAAGAATCTGCCATTGCAGTTGAACACAGTTTTCTTGTCAAAACAGTGAAACAATGAAACAGTGAAACTGTTTACAAACGTAATCTGGTCAAATTAAAACCTTATTATTTCAAAAATATATAACATTCCATTATAAATAGTCAAGGAATTGCTTCCACTTGATACATTGTGCTTCCTTCTACTGGGTTCACGTATTGAGAAATTGACTCCTCGCTACCTTGTGCCCCTGTCCTGTAAGTGGCCCTTGGGTGACACACTCCAGAGTTGTGAAGGGAATTCAGTGACAGAGTGTTGAGAACTGGAGTCCTAGATGAACTGTTTGCCACCTCACACTTGTTCTCATCATAGAAGGCAAAGATAATTCATAAAGAAATGTAGCATTAGTGATTGTGTTGAAAAAAGTGTTTGCTTAAAATATGTCATTCATTCACATGTTCACTTGCAATAGGTGTGAATTCAGTACCCTGGAATTTCTACACTGTAGATGTTTGCAAAGATTGGTTTTGTAAATAGTTACGGTTACAGTCCTTTTATATTAGAAATTGTGTTATTTCACATTATTTAGGCTGAGTGTTCCACAGCCTTTGATAGGAGATTGTTGTCTTGCTGGTATTGTTACAAGTAGACTGGTTCAAAACTGCTGTAAACTTAAATTTAAAGGAAACAAGGAATTTTGGCAGCTACATGTCGACACGTTTCTTCCATTTAATGGACGCACATCACAAAATATGGGATAGTCGCAGATTTAGCACCTGAATGACATGAAATTTCTTTGACTTGATGTAGATATTGGCTGATGTAAGACAGACTCCAATAGTTTTAGTTAAGTAGTGCGGTTTAGACTGATGTGACTGTCAGTAGTAAACGGTGAACTGTCAAATATGACTCAAATTCTTAACAGTTCTTTCTGTAATAGAAGTGAAATCCTAATTTCTACAAGACTGCTATATTAACATTACATTTTTAGTAATGAAAAGTATGTTAATGTTCTTTTTGTAGAAAGCTGTAATTGTGTGAAACATCTGCCAGCCAATATATCGGTTGGGCCCAACTTCTACTACAGTGGTTTCAAGATGTGTGGTCACAAAAATGTGAGGGTGGTATAATTTGACATGGAACAACCCATAACACAACACAACACAACACAGACGCTTTGACAGTGGCGTTTCTAAACCATTCTGGTGCTCTACATCTCTAAATTTTTTTGTTGACCAGGTGGGGGGGAGGGGGGGGGGGGTTTGGGGGTGGGTAATGTTACGCCCAAATACCACCCCACCCCCTGCCACTGCCGCCTGGGTTTCCTATGCCTAGAAACGCCCCTGCGCTTTGAAGACTAAGAAGGCTAGTCAGGGTTCAGATCAGGTTTAACCAAGTCCTTGAGCTACTCAACACTGAGCTGCTCTTTGCTCAAGTTATCCCTGAACAGATTTCACCAGTTTCAAAACTCGAGTTTGCGATGTAAACATTTAAGCAACGTAGAGTCATAGTGCAGTCGAGGTGTAAAAAAAAAATATTTCAAAACATTGCAACATTTTCTTTCCCTCCGTCCTGACACCACACTCAGGTATTTACATTTGAAACAAAAACAAAATCACTGGCACAAAACTACTCATCTTATATTGCTGACCTATGATATTCTGAAAATATAACTTGGACCAGGCTGGACCATCTTTAACAGACAACCAATGTGCAGGTATTGTTCAACAGAAACCGTTTCAAATTGTATCTTTCTTTCTTTTACATAAACAGAAATCTAGGAGAATATTTAGTTCCAATTCTTTTGTTTATTCAATATTTGGATGCTTGTCTTTTCCCCCCTCAGTGTAGCAAGCTTAGTTTGACAAACCTCTTCCTTCCAGCTTTTCTCATTTTATCTTATTTCATCTCTTTCTTCTGATTTTACTGCTGATCCTTGCAAATCGTGGTAAATAAGCCAGTTCACTTTCTAAATATCCTTTCTAAATAACCTTAGCAACTCAGCAGGCTGCAGGAAACCTGTAAACAGCCTTTTCATTTCACCCTAGAAACAGAAGTAAGGGACGCCAAAGCAGACACTGAGCTAGCTGGTTACTTTACCTCTTCTCTGAAGGGCCAGAAACACAGCAATTTTAATTCAGACCACAGACTTGGTTTCATCCGACCTAGACATCCAGTTGGTGTCTCAAAAGATTATATCCAAACGAGAGAAGAGATTTAATCCAGTACAGAGGTGTGATTCTGTCCAGACTACAGATGAACTCTTATGTAAGGAGAAAAAGATATAATCCGAAACGGAGGGTAGAGTAATCCAGAGGCAGTCCATCTTTGTGATGAAGCGCAGGAAATACAACCAGGTTTCCTCATCAATGTTTTTTTTTTTTTTTTTTTTTGTACGCACTATGGATCTATTTGGTGATCATACTGATAGCATTTCCGTCCAAGTGAGAAGAATGTACTTGTCAGGTTTGGAGCTTGTCTCAGTGGCTGAGGAGAGATCTTTTTAATCTATAGACAGGTGCTACACATTTCAGATTTCTTGAAATTTGCATGATGGTTTTGGGTTGGGATGACCCTGCAGACAGAGTTGCACAGTCTGTTCGATAGTGTTCGTCACCAGGGACTGATGACTCCGTGGAGATTTTCTGAGCGGTGACTGATTGCTGTCAGGTGGTCGGGTGTGGTCTTTCTCTACTCGTCTTTCTCCACTATAACCTCTCCATGAAGCACCTTCCTCCTCTGACGCAGCATGTGGAAATATAGCTGAGGAAACACTGTGAGGAAAATAACGACAACAACAAAAAGAAAATCATTTCTTGCTGCTGTACAAAAAAAGAACAGTGAACCCGAAGCCTTGAGTCCTGAACCTAGGTTTTAAATCAACGTTTGACAGAGTTCCTCTGTATAATTTAGTGATCTGTGCTGAGTAGATGGTCCAGGAGAAAACAGTGTTTAGCTGTCTGGCTCTAAAGTAAAACCCAAAACAGTTTCTACACAACACAATACCCCACTTTAGTTTTTGGTAAAACAGAAAAGGGAGGGTCTTGGAAAACTAAAATAATTTCTAACCCACACTGGTTTGACTTCTCTTTTTTAAAAATAAGGCACTGTGCATGTCATGAAATGTTTTTTTGTGGATAAGCACTGGTTTTGCTTTGCAGTTTCATAGGAATTGTACAACAAATATATAAAATATATAAAAAAGTTTTGCCACTGCATAATCTGTAAATAACCAGTCTTTCCAAGCTTTTATATATATATACATA
>JBBPCZ010049274.1:0-32049 GCA_037974445.1 Brycinus macrolepidotus
AAACAATATTTTCATGGACCAGTATAGATACAACTAAAAACAAAGTGTGTTTGTTTTTTACTCATTTTTGCTAGCTTTTGGGCTAAATTTTTGATGTACCGTATCACGTGGCTGAGACAAGCTTTTTTTTTTTTTTTTTAAAGATCTTTCAGACTCTGATAATCAATAAAATATTTTTATTCTGTCTTTCTGTGCGGCCGGGTACCAAATGACTCACGGACCGATACCGGTCCGTGGCCCGGTGGTTGGGGACCTCTGGTTTAGAGCAAATCTCTGGAAAATGGTCTGATTTAGCATTATTTTAACATATGAATTTGTTATTACTGAGTTTTTTCCTTTACACTAAGTGTTCTTCTAGGTCCACTAGGTTGAATAGACTAGACTGATACACGTAAAATAGTCAAAAAAACAATGAATTCAGAACAGATTGTGTGTAGCTCAGTTTTCTTATATGGACAGCATGGGATGGGAGTGAACATTATGTTGTGAAACTTTAACAGTGTTTATGTATGTTTATGAGTATGTTCAACTTAATTTTAAAAAAGATAAGAATTTACATTCTCTGAGGAAACTATCAGCTTGAACTTTCTTAAAAAGTATTTTGTATAAAAGATGTCATTAATAAATATAAGCATTTTATTGATAGGCTTATTGCCTGATAATCAGTGTAACATTAATATGTCTTGGTATTATCAACCAAACTATGTATTTGGTTGAGCTCTTGTGTGTGTGTGTGTGTGTGTGTGTGTGTGTGTGTGTTGGTCACAGAGATGTATGTTTTTTTTTTTTTTCGTGTTCTTGCCTGCAGTGCAGCATGTCACTAGGAGAGAATTACTTCAGGGCTTTGAGCTCCTCATCATGCCAAGTGGTTTTAGGGAGTTGAGATGAGTGTGTTTTATTTCTGCATGTGTAAACGGGTCTATGTGTGTGTCTGAGGGGATTGGTTCAGCTCCAGTGTAAGAAATATGCTGACACTAAGCGTCAGAAACTGCTTTTCCTACAACAGTGTATGGCATCAATTGCCTAATCAGTGTGTGTATATGTATTTGTGTGTGTTTGTGTGTGTGTGTGTGTGTGTGTGTGTGTGTATGTGTGTTTGTAGGGTCCTGTGGAGTTTGAAATGCTGCTGATTTCATCTTCTCTCTGTACTGAGTCTTCCACATGTGTAATGAGGCCTGTAGTGTTTGTCTTTGATTACTGTGTGTCGCGTCAGCAAAATTCGAAG
Organism: Brycinus macrolepidotus; assembly: GCA_037974445.1. Taxonomy (NCBI): domain Eukaryota; kingdom Metazoa; phylum Chordata; class Actinopteri; order Characiformes; family Alestidae; genus Brycinus; species Brycinus macrolepidotus. The sequence continues at coordinate 1,226 of JBBPCZ010049274.1, forward strand.
CATTGCAGAGACGATTCGACAGTAGGGGAAATCTTCCTACTTTTGATGTGTTTGATGAAATTTGGCCTAGGTCCATGCTGCATCTCGCTACTTTTGCTTTCATCCTCTCCACAGATTCAGCCCGGCATTCCCTGAATTGTGAACCCTTTGGACATATCGATGTAGCCTCAACTTCATTACTAAATTATGTGTTTTATTCTCTTTCCAGACGCTATATTTTTATCCTCTCATGTACTTATAGTCATCAAATCAGCTGTCCCCACTGATCACAGATAGAAAATTGACTCCAAACTAGGCCTGGGTGAAAATGTATAGGTACCCATGATGCATGTTTGAGGCGTTTGTGATAAAATGAACATGCCGTTCTGTTTCTCGTTCTGGTGTGAACTTTAACTTCTGTTTCTTACCAATGGGTGTCACTAAACCCAGTTTGTGGGGCAAAATGTTGTCATGACCCGCTATAATCATGGGAATAAAAGTCAGTATGTATGCTTTAAAATCTTGTATTTCAGCACTGAAACCAAAACCAAACCAAAGATCGTACACAACACATATGCTATGACTTAACAAATTCACCAGTTACTACATTTCCCACACTGCCCCAGAGTCTTTCCTTTTAACACTTTCCAGTTCTGTGAAGTCAAGATGTATGGCAACTGTTCTCAGTACGGAGTTAGCAGTAAGTGGAACATGAACATCTGCAAAGATACAACTTAGATATACAGCTTCAAATTACAAACTGATGACTGGACATTCTCCTGTAAGATTTTTTTGGTAGAAAGCAGAATTCATGGTTCCATTAATTGTGGCAAGTCACCCAGGCTCTGAAGCAGCAAAGCATTCCACGCCATCACACGACCACTATCATGTTTGACTGCTGGTATGATATTCTTATTGTGGATTCTGGGTTACACCAGATGTAATGGGACCCATGTCTTCTAAAAGTTCTACTTTCAACTCATCAGACCACAGAACATTCCAAATGTCATTAATGTATTTTTTGGTAAATGTGATGCAAGTGTTTATGGTGCTATTGGCTAGCAGTGGTTCGCGCCTTGTAACTCTCCCATTTTTATTCAGTCTCTTTCTACTGGTGGAATCATGAATGCTGAGTTTATCTGAGGCAAGTGAGGCCTGCAGTTCCTAGATGTTCATTTAGGGTTATTTTTATGACCTCACATCACTGTGCTTTTGAAGGAATTTTTGATAATACAATCACTTCTGGGACGTTTTCCCCATTTGTAGATAATGGCTGTCATTGTGGTTTGGTTAGGTTCGTAGAACTTTAGATGTAGTTTGTGCTCCTTCCCCGACTGATACATTGCCGGAATGGTTCTTTAAGTGATGTTTAGATTCAATAGAGCTGGAAGTAATGAAGTCTGGGTTTGTCTAGACTAATTACCAATCGTATAATTTGATTAACTGGCCGATTGAGAAACTGAGGCAGTTACTTTGTGAAACAGGGACTCACAATGCATAGGATGGAGTCGAAATGTGGACATTCTGGGGGGCCTTGAGGACAGAGTGAGGCCGAGTACCAGTGTAGGAATGACTCTGTTATTGTTGTTTTATCGTCCAGGTTTAGTTTAGAGTCTTTTTTTCCATTTCTAATCAGTGTGTTTTAAGTAACTACAGGGACAATTCATCTGATGACTAAGTTAGCAAATAAAGAAGTGGAAAGATACTAAATCACATAATTTAGTAAAGAACAATTGCTACTAGATGGTGCCATGTGCCTTTTTCACTTTGTACACAAGGAGGGAGAACAAGTCTAGCTGTTCACTCACAACAGCACACACAAGCAGGACCATAAATAGAGATAGCTAGTGTTAGCTATTTACATATATATTCTATTTTAAATTATGCAACAATGTTAGTTTCATACACATTGCTCTGTTAATAGTTCATATGCTTTTTATATGAACCTTCATCAGGCCTCTCCAAGGTTATAAACAGTATTTAGACTTGAAAGGAATTGGGAATTCTGAAATATATATATTTATGCCTGTATTCCTGATAAATTCTGATATTGTTTGGTAGGGATCATAATACCATGATGACATCTTTGGCCATATTGCCAAAATATTACAATAATAACACAAGAATTTTACCAGGTAAAAGAAAATGGACTTTAAGTAAATCTGATATTTGTTGGACATTAAATTGAGATCATCTCACTTTCAAAAACAAATCTGCTCAGATTTTTTGGCAGTCTCTTTACTCTGGCATTGGGCCTCTATGTTTCAAACACACGGGATTGATTCACCAGCCATAATGACCCCTAACAAGAGATAATTAACTTAATATGAAGTATTTGCTTTCAAAACATGAGGGCAACTTCACACAAACCGCAGCACTTGGGGGAATTATGACGAAAGAATGAAGAGATTTCTCTCCCTTTTTCCAGCCCTCTGGGTCTATGCCAATGTGGGCTCTGGCCAAGCCTTAAACACCCGCAAGCTCTGACTCACAGACGTTTATTGGGCAATTACACTAATAAACAATAATAAGGGACCTCCTTCGCACTATGATGTGCTGCCCTCCTCTTTCTCTTCTTTGTATTCCCCATCACTTTCTTACTTGCTCACGCGATGTTGATTCTCACAGTTTGCTGTGGGCCAGTGCGGTCAATAAACAAGAAGATGGTGTATTTTTTAGTTAAAGTGGGCAGTTTTCTGTTGCTCTGTCACCACATGCCGAAATTTCCCTGCTGAGCAGATTTCTCTGCCTGAGTGGAGAAATGCATGTCAGGAGCTGGGGAAAAAGTAAGAGATGAATCACTAGTGTGACTGGGGTTCAGGACTTTAATCAGTCCTGAAATTTTGACCCAAACTCCAGGATAGCCTGACAAATTTCTGCACCAACCCGACTGCATCCCAAAAAAAACTGTGACCATAGCTCAGTAAAATTCTACAAAACACAAAAATAGACCAGCAAAATTGTAGCCTGGCAAAATTTTGTCTGAATTCAACTGTAACCCACAAAATTCTGTCTCAGTTCGACTGTAGCCCCCCAAGTTATATGTTAACTCGACTGTAGTCCACCAAAAATTTTGTCTGAATTTGACTGTGGCTGCCCAAAATGTTGTTTGAATTTGAATGTAGCCCCACAAAATTCTGTCCCATAGCAACTGTGTCCTAAAAAAATAATTTCGTTGCTTTAGCAGTTCTTAAGCGCAGTTGATGGCAATGAAATCATTAAAATAAAAAAAATGTGAAAAAGATATTTGCTGCCATTTAGGGAATGTAGCAGTGCTGGAAGTTGCTGATGGGTTTTTGTTGCTGGTGCCAGAGTGAGGGTTGTGCTGCCATCTGCCATCCTCAGGTGTGTGTGTGTGTGTGTGTGTGTGTGTGTGTGTGTGTGTGTGTGTGTGTGTGTGTGGTCCATGTGGGTGAGATTTCCGCCTCCCTGTCAGGGTTAACAGGTTGTGTATCCGGCTCTGCTGTCTCTGCTGACATTATTCCCTTATCCTAGAGGAGCGTCAAAAAATTATTATCAAACCTGCAACTAATGATTATTTAGTTCACCTGTAATGACCAGCCTGTAATCAATGAACCTATCATCGATTATTTGAATGTTGACTAATATAATCATTTTTGCCATCATTTAATGATGCTATTATTTTTCATAAATTTATGATTAGATACGTCATTTAATCAAATCATTCATGACAGGTGGATTGGAATAAGGAAACAAGGATTATAGTGGTCAAATAATTGAATAACAGAGTATATGAATAAATTAACAGTTTATTAATTTATCAGCTCCAATTGAATGACTAATTTAACAATATTTTTCTATTGTTTGGTTAATGAAATTGTATAATAATAAGTTATATTAGTAAAATATTATCAATAGAGCAAGTGTTACTTGATTTATTGACTAACTTAATACATTTATATTAGACATGTGTGTGTATGTGTGTGTGTGTGTGTGTATGTGTGTATTGCATATATTCATGTACACACACAAACACACACACACGTCTAATACAAATAGTCTGTTCATATTTTTTTAGTTGATTAACACTTTTTATAGACTATTATTCAACAAATTGGTCCTCCCTGTTTGTTGCTTCTGCCTGTGCAACAAGCAATTTCTTCTTTACAACAGAAGGTGTTCTTGTAGTGCAGCGTTTCTTGATCCCGCTCCTGGCAAATCACAGCACAGTTTCACAGCTTCACATTCCCTGGCCAAATGCACCTGATCCAGCTCAGGATGGACTCTGTGATCAGTTGATGCTGGATCAGGTGTATTACTGAGTCAAGAAATGCTTGAAACCGAGCAGTGCTGTGGCTGCCAGGAGCAGGATTAAGAAACTCTGCTGTAGTGCTTAATGATTAGCTCACAATTTGAATGAAAAATCAGATAGCAGAAATAATCTAGCAGTAACTTAAAAACATAAAATATCTTTTAATCTTTCTTTAGCCGTGTGTATTCATCATTATTTTAGCTGGTTTACTGAAAACACTGTCAAATTCTTGTTCCACCACAAGTGTTAGTGTCACGTCTGGGCCGCCAACGCAGTCTCTCTCCTGAGTTTGTGATGACGTCATGTGTTGATGTGTGTCTGGTCTTCAGGTGCCGGGAGTAAACAGGTGTTAGCACTGAGTGCTTTAGCAAGGTTGCTAGGCACCTGAGGACATGTCTACCTGTCTTACATGTCAGTTAAGCACCTCTTATTTAGAAGTTTATTGTCTGCGTTGTGTGATTGGTTGTCGTTGTCTTAGTGTGGCGTTAAAAGCCAAACCGATCTTCAGATCAGTGCGTGGTCACCGTTCTCTACATCTGATTCCTCCTGGGCAACGTAGCAAGGTTGTGTGCGCTGTAGTGTTTGTTTTCCCTTGTGTGTTATGTCACTGTTCCAGCCAGAGGACCTTGCAAGAGCCTTTCTGGATTACATCAACACGGAGGAATCTCCAAGTGGCAGTTGGAGGACTTCTCCCCTCAGCTCCATTAAGTGAGGCTAAAGACTCTTGTTAGCAAGCCACGTATCAGTGACAGTCTGTTCTGTGTTTTCCCCAGTCTATATCTACAGGAGTGAGGAGCAAAGCCGTCCCCACTAGCGGCAGAAAGTAGTGGAGCTATCTAGGTGGCATCGGTGATTCACCTGCCACAAAAACAAAGTATCGCTCAGCAGTATGGCCGAGAAAACTTCCCCTCTAGAGCTGGAGTTCATCCGTGATGTGAAGTGCCCTTTAAAAGACTTTGCTTTAGTTATGTCTTTAGTGTTTATGTTTTGTGGGAGCTTGTGAGTTCCTCTCTATTCCTGTGTTCATTAAAATCACAATTCTTATTATACTTATTCCTGCATCTGTGTCCTTCTATCCATACCCACCATGACCATTAGAGGAACTTGAATCTTACTCATTATCATTGACTTGGCGAGCTACATCAGAGTTTCATACTGATTTGTTTATATGGTATTTCATAGCCTGTATGAATCATCTTAACTGGTTAGCTAGCCTTTCACCTCTGTATTTTCCACTGTGTTGGCACCTCATAATCTATGCTGACTAAATGAGTGAGTGAGGACACACATTTAAAACTGCAGCCAAACAAAAGGCCTTTGTGTTTTTCTATTTTCCTTTGTGTAATTGGCTCTCTCTTCATATCTCTTGCTTGATTCAGTATTTGAAAGAAACAGGCAGGCTTGCAAAATTGTGGCTGCCTGGGAGAGTTCTTAAACTCAGTGTGCCATGTTTTTTTTTTTCTTAAGACAGTGATCAATAAGCCAGGAATAGTGAGTGTTCTGCAGTTCTTTTGGGGGCTAATAAATAAAAAATAATCCTTATTTTCTTATATTGATTAACAGTATAATCAATAGTAATTGCCCTAATATGAACATTAAAGAACATTATAGAGCATTTATTAAATAAATCAGCAGAAGCCATTTGGCCACTTCTTTTAGTGTATTACAATTTCATACGGTTTCATACTGTCAGAATGAAACATTCTCATAGAGCATAATGGAGAGCTTTTGTTTTATGTGAGCTAATGGCACAGTGACAATGTAATGATGCACTGACATTTTTCATAAGCGAAGTAGTGGTGTGTGTCAGCTGATTATTCAGGCCTAATGAATAATTTGGTCAAAGGAGCAGAGGAACACACACACACACACACACACACACACACACACACACACACACACACACACACATGCAGCAGGCTTTGTGGCTTCTGAGGGAATGTTTTAGTTGATGTTTTATGACTTTATGGCTGTAGGCCTGTCAGAGATGCTGCCAAAATCAGATCTAAAGCCACACCTCTTCACACACTGCTCTAATTAACACACACTCGGGCCCAGTTTGTCCTGATGAAACACTGTGATCTTCTCCCTCTGACCCTCCTTCACACACGTTCCCTTGCTTGTGTTGGTGAGAAAGGAGAAAGTGGTCGGGGGGGGGGGCTTGTAGGGAGAGGGCGATAAAGAGAGAGAGAGAGATAAAGAGAGAGAAGGAGAAAAAGACAGAGAAAAAGGGAGAGGAGGACAAATAGAGGGAGACATTGAAGGAGAAAGGGGGGAGAAGGAAGGAAAGATAAAGAGGCTAAGAGAAAGAGGCAGGGAAGGGCAAAGAAAGAAAGAGAGAGAAGAGAAAAAACAGAAAGGAGGAGAAGAGAGGATAGCAAAGGAAGAAAAAGGGAGAGAGGAAGAAGAAGATAGATGTAAAAGCAGGATGAAAGAGAGAGAGAGAGAGAGAGAGGGAAGGCCCTGGTGAGGGGAATGAAAGCCAATTGATTTGTCTTGTGTGTGTATGTGTGTGTGTGTGTGTGTGTGTGTGTGTGTGTGTGTATTTTAACTTCAGTGTGTATTGGCAGAGTGGTTGGGTCCATCTGTGCTGGGATGTGGGTCGGGGGGGCCAGTGGGCCCCAGTCAGCCTTATTCTGCTGTGCGTTTCTGTTTCTGTTTCTTTCGGGTAATGATCTGAATCAAAATTAACTATTAATATTTTAAGTTCAAAGTTTAACCTGTGCAATGAGCAATTTCTTTTATAGTGTAATTACATAATAGAAACCTTCTTAGCCCCCTACATTTCCTGTAGTGCTTTGCAGTCTGACAGCATGACAGAACTGATCATATGAGCGTTATAGAGCTACACTGAGAATTATAGGTCTTCTTTCTTTTAACTGACATGACGGAAGTATAATTTTTTCCCCATATTCAACATCGTCATTTACTGACTGTTGCTGTTTATTAGTGTATCCAGCATGGAACAGACATAGGCCTCCTTCAGGTATAATGGGTATAAAATCAAAAAGAGCATTTATATAGAGAGATAGTTTCACTGACTTTGAGCAATGGTGCAATAGAATGTTATGTTTCAGGTTTTATTTAATGGCATGAAACTTTGTCCTTGCTTTGTACATACTTTGTACATGCTGTGTGTGTGTGTGTGTATGTGTGTGCGTGTGTGTGTGTGCGTGCACAGAGGTTTCTTTAAGTTTCTTTAAGTCTTTTTAAAAACTGCTGTAATTATGTGGTGAAACATCCCATCACATCCTGACAGAATGGGGAAGGAATGACCTCAGCTGTCGGACTCTCCACTGTCACAGAAACATATAACAGCAAATAAGACTTAAAGACTGTATGCAGCTTTTTTCCACCATGAGCTGTCGTTTGCTCCTAGTCAAAGGTTTTAAAGTTTCTTGTATTCTTTTTTTTCCCAGGGGAAAAAATTCAGCTCAGATCCTCCACCTTACTGCTTTAGCCATTTCTTAACATGAATGTTTAGTGAAAAATCTACATAACACCACCCCCCCCCCCAATGTAGTACATCAACCAAGACATTTTTTCTTTTTTTGACTCTTTCTGTATTTCTCAATTCTCTCTCTTTCTTTGTTCTCGTTCTCTTATTTGATTTCTTTTCCTTCTCTCTTTTTCTTTTCTGTCCCCCTTTCCTATTATCTCTCTTCTTCCTTTCCCCCTTCTCTCTTTCTCTCGGTACTCTTTCACTCTTTCACCTTTTCACTTTTTCTCACATTTTGTCACTTTTTCCTCTCTTTCTCTTTGTAGTCTCTCTATTCTCTATTATCTCTCTTTCTCTTTCTCTCTGTCTCTCTCCATATCTATATATACACCTCTCTTATGTGTTATCTATCTTCCCCTCCCTCTTATCTCCTTTCTTTCTATTTGTTTTTTGTTTTCTCTCTCTCACTCTCTCTCTCGCTCTCTTTCTCTGTCTCTCTCTCTGTCTCTCTGTCTCTCTCGCTCTCTTTCTCTCTCTCTCTCTCTCTTTCTCAGAATGGAGGCCATCTTTGTCTATTGGCTCCTTGCCAATGACATTTTCTATAGTAGTGGTTTTGGGACTTGTTCAGTATTTTGTGAGTAGTTTTGATTAGTCTGGGCCTGTGGCTGTGCCAGCATAGAGTCTCAGTCTGGAGGAGAGGTGCAGTCTCTTCACCATAGTGTGTTCCTGTTCAGGTGTGTTCCTGACGGCAGCGCACCTGTTGAGGATGTTCTGCTCGCTGTGGGTGAATGGGTAGGTTGTGAAAGTGTTTCCTCTGCATCACGGAATGACAAAGCGGTGGAGGTTTTTCTGAAGAAGGAGGTTTTGGTAGGTAGGATCATTGAGCTATTTGGGTGATGGGAGTAATGGAGCCTGTTACCCCGCTTGCAGCGCCCGCCACAGTAGTTATGTCTAATGTGCCTCCGTTTGAGAATGAGGTGACTGAGAGAGAACTGGTTAGGTTTGGGATTTAAAAACACATGCTGTGCTATAAAACACATGCTCTTGTTCGAGCGACAGGTGTTTATGTTTCTCAATAAGTCTGACCAGGCTTCAGATTTGACACTATGGGTTAAGCATGGGTTAACATGTATGCTGTGTTTAATATCACTGGTAGCTCTCGTTGTTTTGAGTAAGGAGGCTATGTTTCTTGCAAGAGTGGAAGAAGCAACTGTTTCCCCAGGTGGGTGGAGCTGTAGAGACTGTGAAGGAAGCAGATAAGCCCGGGTTGGTGTGTGTGTGTGTACTTTTGGGGAGGAAGATTTTCCCATGGAAGGGATGAGTGGGATACAGCAATGATGTGCTCATAGGGACAAAGAGCCGAATGAGGAGATGAATGTTGAGAGTAGCGGTGTGAAGTCCTCGAATAAGGCTAGACCCTGTGGTTTTGGAGCAGGTGGGTCTAAAATAAGACATTTAGTGACTGGAAGCCATAGAGAAGAAGAGAAAATAAGACTATACAACAGGGACAAATCCAAATGATATGGACAAATGGGCTATATCATCATTTTTCTGTAATTTAACAGACCTGAATTATGTGAACTTTGTCAAAGATTCAAAAGGCATGTCCCCTTCTCCATCCACATAGTCAATATATGGAATTTAAACTGCAAACTTAGCCCGTTTTCAAATCATTGTTTTTGTCATGTCACAAAACCAACACATTTACATATATCCTCCCTAAAGTAGTTTAACCCCTTCCAGTCATTCTGAAGTTATAAGACGTGTGTGAGCCTTGTGCTGCCCATAAAAAACCTGTTTAATTCTAAGGGATAAACAGAGGTTGGAAATGTAAGAAAGAATTATGATACATTAGGAATTATATTTTTGGCACACAGACATCATGGGAAAAATAATACAGAAGGAGAATGTAGCATATGGACCATTTAAAAACACCTCAGTGAATCAGTGTCCTTAATAGTTAAAGACTGCATGGATTGCGTGGACACCATGATTCATTAAAATACCCAGTAACACTCACCTGGTGTTGGTCATCCTGTCAAAAACAATGTTTGGTTGTGAGGCTCATTTCAGGATTGCGGAGAGTGATATTGTGATAACGATTGACAGATGATATATTGTGCAGCCCTACAAGGAAAAGATAGAAGAAGAAGTGGATGAGGAATATGGAGAGTCATATTCTGACTGTTCTGAGATGTATAAAGGCTGTCTTGCCAGCTGGGGGATGTTTATACCACAGCACAGCTTGATAGATATTTGACACTTACTAAGAATAAGAGGAATGTGTCTTTCGCTACCTTTTTCCCTGATTTGGATAAATTTCTTGGAATGGTGAAAAGGGTTCTTAGGATGGATACAAGTACAGTGTCACCAAGGAAGCGGTATGGGCTGACTACTGTGTGAAAGAGTGTGGTTTAATCTGGAACATCATGCATAAAGCCTTTGTTCTTTTCTTAGTGGTGGGTTTTTACATTTTGTTTCTTGTCTGAACACTCTTCCCCTCTGCTGTGTGGGAACTCTGTGTAGGTTCCTTAAATATAAATAGGGCAAGAAGTGGGCTTAAAAGAGAGGGTCTTAGATTATATCATATGTAAGGAAGGCTGTGAATGTTGCATTACTATGGGAAACACACAGTGATGATGGTAACGCAGTAGAGTGGGAGATGAGGTGGGAAGTCGTGGCAGTCTTAGGTCATGGGACTAACTACAGTTCAGGAATAGCAAGGTTATTTCCTCCAGGGCTGAAGGCAAGAAATATTTCTAAAATAAAAAGAGGTGTAAGAGATGATAGTGGGCTTAGCTTAAAAATTTGAGTGAGTACAACTTCCAGGTACCTCACTCTTTCTCTCAACTGCCTCCCAATCCCAAAGCCATGAACAAAACATGAACTGAACTGCACACAGCTGGATATAACGTGCTTTATAGTGACTTTTGCCTAGCTACACTTCAGATAAAACTTGGTCAAGGAGAAACATGGCTGATCTCGACATCAGTTTTGAATCCTTTCAGAGTGAGTGTGTGCATAAGCAGTGATTGACACTCTGCCAGACACTCCTCAAGGTTCTGATTGGATGTTTTGATTTAGGTGTGGGTGGATTCTTGCAAATGGCATGAGGAGCCTGATTTTTCACAGAATATGCAGACATAGTGAAGGTACAATACATTACATTACATTCATTCAGCAGACGCTTTTATCCAAAGCGTCTTACAATATGAGGAAACATTCAAGTTTCAGAACAGATGAGTCTTCAGGAGGTTTTTTGAAGCTAGAGAGGTATTCTGCTGCCCTTGTCGGCTTAGGCAGTTCGTTCCACCAGCGAAGATCCACAAAAAAGAAGAGTCTGGACTGGGTTTGCCTCGTGCATAGGGATGGCAGAGCCAGACGATGTTCCGTGGTGGAGCGGAGGGAGCGAGTAGAGACATAAGGCTAAATCATAGGGTTAAGATAGCTGGGTGCCGATCCAGTTGTCACTCTGTAGCCAAGAGTTAGTGACTTGAACTTAATTTGGGCCGTCAGCCAGTGTAGGTCAATCAGCAGTGGGGTGACATGCGACCTTTTGGGCTGGTTGAAGGCTGTGGTCTGAAGCAGCTGTAAGGGTCTGGGAGACCCACTAGTAGGGCATTGCAGTAATCGAGGCGAGAGATAACCATCTCTTGTACCAGGAGTTGGGTGACATACTGAGTCAGGTATGGCCTGATTTTCCTGAACTTTGGCCATATTTCTTTGGATCAGGAGAAAGGCTTTGACCATGTTGATCACAAATATCTTTCTGAAGTTTTGATTTTGCTTTTTGGACAACAGTTTGTTGGTTATATTCAGTTGCTGTATTTGAGTGTGTTCTGCTTTATTAAGGTGAGAGGGGGCTTGAGTACACTTGTTTTAGTTGAGAGGGGTATTAGACAGGGTTGTCAGGTCAACTCTACAGTTTAACTATTGAATGTATGGTGGGAGTTTACCTAGGCTTGGACAATATGGTAAAGAGGAACCAGGAGGCTGTTTTGCTGCAGTTTACTAACAGACAGGCAAAGTGGAAGTGGCTGTTCCCTTAGGTATCATATATGTCAGAGTGCATCCACTTCATGACATCGGTTGATGGTGCTGAAATCTCTAAGGCTAAAGGCTAAAGGCTGCCATCCTATTCCTACCCACTGACTGACATTGAAATTAGGGAGGTAGCTTTTAGGCTTAAGGCTGCTTAGAGGCTGCTGTACCACGGTGACACAAAGTGGAGAATATCAGTGCGTACCCTTTTAAGGAGAGCTGTGGGTATAGGGCTGGATCTTCAGCTGTTGCTTGTGAATCCTAATGGACTGCAGCTAACAGGACTTCCTGACTTTTAATGTTACAGTTTTAGGAGCGCAGAGGCTGCTTGTAACTGCTTGTGATGGGGTTTTAGAGACAGGACCCTGCGTGTGGGAGGAACCTTTACATCTTTAAAAAGATGTAAAGATGCACTTTGTAAGGAACCAGTTTATCTCCGCTGGACTGAGTAATCTGGGTCATTTGCTGGTTCCAGGTGAAGGGGCATAGAAGACTGCGCAGTTCCAGTCACAACACACTGGAATAAGGACTGTGAGACTGATGGAGAATTTCATAAGTGAGGAACAACAGGCACTCCCTTCAGCAGTCAGATCTGTTTGCCAGATGAGGTGCGTCCTGCCATTCCACCGGCCCGAGTGTCTGCAGCTGTTGGGGACTAGCTGAAGGTAATCTTCTAACTTACTTTTAAATTGCCTGTGTCTAAAAGAACTGGCAGACCTACAGATGAGGGTGTTTCATGGGGCCCTGGCTACCAACAAACTCACTGCACATTTTCAACTGTTGATGATGGATGTTTGTAGGTTTGTAGTCCTGAGACAGTGGAACTTGTGCTTGCTAGGTATGTACACCTGAAACCTCTATTGAAACTGTTGAGGGGGGTGTGCGGAAAGGCAGGGGTGACTTTCACTTTCAGAATGATTATTCTTGGTCCTTTCTTTTCTTAATGTTACTGGCCCTGCCTGTTAAATGTTCTGTTTGGACATGCAAAAATTATTAATATAGCTTACAAGGCATAATAGGGCAGTAACATTGGTGTTTAAGGCACTGAATGATGCCTCAGTGTGGACTTTACCTTTTACAAACTAAGGAATGATGTGCTAAAGTTTATGACTGTGTGGTGTTAGCGATATGTACTGTGGTTGAAGATGCAGTGACTATTTGTATGTAGGATGAATGTGCTGACACAATCTGTTTTTGGTTTTGACTTACGCTTTGTGGAAGTTTGTGAGTTTGAGAGGGGAGGGGAAGGGTTTCATGGGGTTATAAGTGTTGTGATGTGTTAAAGCATAGACAAAAGCCTCTCTCTTTTCTCTCTTTCTCTGTTCTCTTTTTTTAGCCGCCACCTCTGTTTATCCAGCCTTTCTTCTTATCTTTCTTATATTCTCTCTCCCTCACACCCCTTTCCCCAGTAGAAGCAGGTGTGGAGGTATTCCTCACAGGCAGGTGATGAAACATCATACTCTGCCCCTAGTCATCTCCTTCAGAGAGAGCAGTGTAAAACTTGCTCAGATCACACAGACCTTTCTCCTCACACAGACTCTTTCCCCTTAGCACTCCTCGGGTGTTTGAGTTGACTCTGTACTGATGAATGTGGATGAGGTTAAGGTTTTCTCCAGAGAGACTCTCACTAACATCTGCGGAGAACTTGAGCTAAAACCTGCAGCAAAGACCACCAGTGTTCTTACAATTTGAACATGGCACAAATAGATTTGTGAACTGTCCAGAAAGGTTTTTATTTTTTGCATCAAAACTGCACACTGGACGTGACTATGACAAGGCAAGGCAAATTTATTTGTATATCACATTATCATATACATTGAGTGTGCTGTACAGAGGTAAAATAAGCATACAGAGCATAAAAGAAAAGTAAGCAATACATTCAGCACAGAGTAAAATTTGGGATAAATTAAAATAAGTTAAACAAAACTTAAGAAATTGATATAAAAATGACAGATATGTGTGCATGTTTTACTGGTTAACTAAAGACATCAAGCTGTTTTTAGCCTTTTTTTAAAAACTGGCAACAGTGGGGCAGATCTGATTCAACAGTAAGCAGCCTAATGACAAAATGCCATTTCACCCTGGTTTGATTTAGATCTGGGCACCACAAGCTGACCAGCTCCAGCTGATCTAAGATACCTAATAGGCTGATATAGTCAGAGATATTTAGGGTCTAAACCATCGACTGACTTATGAACAGTGTGTAATACCTTTAAGTCTGTTTTGTATCTAAGTCAGTGTAAGGACCAGGGGACTAGAGTTCTAGCAGCAGCAGTTTGAATAAGCTGTAGCCGTCTTGGGGAGCTAAGTTCTTGAGATGCCAGAATGCTGAATTTGTTACAGTTTTAATGTGATCACTAAAACTAAGATCCCCATCAATAATTACACCAATAATCCCGGTGTGGGCTGAAGTCCTTATTGTCTTTATTGTCTTTATATCTTCATCCCTATTTAACTGAAGATTTTTTTGAAGATTTTCCAGCTGTTTACTTTTTCAAGGCATTAACACAATCAGTCTACAGTACTGAAATCATTTCATGAAAGATCTGGATAGATCTGAGTGTTGCATAGTTTAGTCACCTTGTACTCTTGGAGACTTTGGCCTAGAGGATGCATGTATAGGTTAGACGAAAGGGGCCTAAGTATGTATCTTTGTGGAATTCCACACGGCATGGTGGTTTTCTCTGATTTATAAGAGTAAATAGAGATGAAATACCCTCTGCCTTCTAAGTATATTTTGAACCCTCTGATGACTGTTCCAGAGAGCCTGATCCAGTTCTAGTCTGTCTAGCGGTATTTTATGATAAACAGTGTAGAAGGCTGCACTGAGATCTAGCTATTCGAAGTTAGTCATTTTACTGTATTCAGACGAATGTAATTTAATACATTTAGCAGAGCTAATGTTGTGTCTGATTTTCAATTCCGTAATAGAAAAAGAGCATGAGTGTTGTTAATATTCCCATTAATGATATTAGAAAAATGAGATTGCCTAGCTCTGTTTAACTCTTTTTGAAAATGTCATGAAGCTTAGTTTTTGTCCATTTTTAGCCTTTCTGCATTCTCTGTTCTGATTCACAACTGTTATGCTGTTTCTTCACGGTGCTTTCTGTTCACCAGGAATCATTTTAGCCTTCACAGGTGCTACATTAGCAAAGACCCTGAGACTTTTAGAGTTAAACTAATTAAGGTGGACTCTGCTGCTATACCAAGTAACACAGACATGACTGCTGGTTCTGGTATTCTCAATAATGTACCTCTTTTTGACAGTTTTACATCTAGATTGGATGAGTGGAACAACAAGCCTGTCAATGAAAACACAGAAATGATCGGACAGAGCTACATCCTTAACCTTCACAGTAGAAACACTTAAACCCTTGCTGATAACCAAACCCAGAGATATATGTTCCAGAGGCGAATTGGGCCAATAGTGTCTAACAAAGCAATGCGATTTTGAGAAGTGCTATCAGTAGTGTCGTCAGTGTGAATATTAAGATCAACGGTTATAATAAAACAATTAAAGTCTACATTGACAGCATTTCAGGGAATTCCTCAGCAAAGTTTGGATGGTGTTTTGTGGGCCTGTAGATAACGGGAAGTAAAATCCTTGGAGAGCTTTTCATCACAGTACAGAGATGTTCAAAGGAATTAAACTTACCAAGTGATATCTGCTTGCATTGAAATGTCTTTGAATAAACAACTCCAGTGTTTCTGTCAACTTGAGAAAGTTTGGAGGGGCTGCTTCTGGAAGAACTGTTGCACTGTATTTGTTCTCAAGCCATGTTTCAGTTAAATACATAAGATTAAACTCTATTATAGAAACAAGATCATTAAGTAAAAGTGACTTGTTGGCAAGTCATCAAACATTAAAAACTGCTAACTTCAATGTGCAGAAAAAACTTAAAACAGTCCGATGCTTTTTTTAGAATCTGCTGTTGGACTGTTGTTAGTTGGACTGGTTACACCCTGTTCTTTCTACTCCCCATCAGAACTCCATAATATTGAGGTGTCCTGGTTCTCAAGCTACCAGTCACAACAAAGCATAGCAAAAGTACTATAGCAAAAGTTCTAAAAGTGGTGGTTCCCACCTCATGCTGCGCACATTTTTGGATTTGGCCACGTGAGTTGCAGGGATTTTTATCATTTTTTCCACTGCTGGACAGTACAGTGTGCGCTGAGCTTTCTAGCTTTCTTTTTAGGCAAAACCTAGGGGCTAGCTGAGATGGGCAGAGATAACTTTGCCCTTGCACACGCCAGTTCCCTTCATCTTCTCTGAAAAGTCCATGTGTGGAGGCAAAGTTGTTGAAAGCAAGAGTGTGGGGGTTGATTTGTGTCTGTGGTGACCTTACATCTCAGTATTTCTTTCTTCATGAGATTACACTGATAAACAAATGATGTACACAAGCGCTGCCTGCTATTGCCACACTGTACGATTGTTTTTAATTCAGTGTATTACTTGCCGGGCCATTTCAAGACGTGGGCAGGGCCTGGGGCCAGTCAACCTATATAGAGTCATAAACTGGCCTGAGCAGTACTGTCATTATGCTTCTTGTTTTTTCTTACTAAATTTCCAAGAAACCTTTCACTTATGCATTTATATAATTATACTTTATATAGTTTATATTCCTACCGAAATTAAAATCCAAGTGAACTTTCTTCTGTCGTGTCGCCTCAGAGAAGGAGGACGCAAATGCAGGCGTAAACTCAAATCAAGGTAGCTTTAAATAACACAAAGCACGTAAACAGACATGTGAGGACCTAAGCACTCTCGCTTTCTTTTGGCTTGGCTTGAGGGAACTGCTCCATCAGAGGAAAGGTCCTCCTATCTGACCAGACCAGTCCCAATGAAGTTCACGCTCCTCCCTGGGAGCCTAGGGAAACACTAGAGTTCAGACGCTCCAACCTCTGCTGGAGCTATACGTGGGGAATCCCAGACTGGAGGCGCTTCTGCCGCCCTGGGTGCTACTAGAAAACACGAGAGACAGAGAAATCCAAATCAGAGTTCACAAGGCTTAGATCTAAAGGCAGAACTCCTTACTGCTTAGCGACAATGGCTATCCTTTAGCAGCCAGGTGAGTCCACTAGAAAGCATCAGAGAGTAATCCACACTGAAACCGGAACATTAGAGGAGCCTGAGGAGAAGCACGATGGTCAGGAGCTCGGTGACCGCACGCTGGACCGGCTGGTCTTTTAAACCTAGACACATGAGGGGGCAGGGACACGAGAACCAATCAGAAGCACGAGATAATAATTACATACTTAACTAATGAGGGGAGACACCTGGAAACACGGGGAACCCTGATGATCTCCCAGTCCCACAATCTCCCAGTTTACCCACAAACTGGGAGATTGTGGGTAAACCTGGCCCAGTGATACACTATTTAAATTACTGAAGACTGTGAGTTTCTGCTGTTTGAGTCTGAATAAGAGTGAGAACTGATATTCATACCTGTCAGTAAAATGCAGTCTTACTAAAAGTTTAAATGTCAGCCAAAATGATTACATATCAGAATTTTCAGCCTCTTAAAAATTACAGTGGTCATGAAATATTTACAACCGTCTGATCACTACTGGCTACAGACAGAACATGCTGGCTGTCCATTGTGGGAATGGAAATTAACATTGTCCCCTGCATATAGTCAGGTTTCTACAACATTTACATTAATTTCAAGTAATAAAAAATAAAAGCACAACTTTGGAGGCGCGAAGTTTTATTCTGACACTGTATGGTAACTAAATCAAGAAACTATTATTAAGTAATTTCCCCTCTCACTGCGGGACCTGGGTTGACCCTGCCCAAGCTGGCAAAACCGAACATTTTAAGAGTGAAAAGTAGATAATACCACTCTATCAAATGCCTTCTCTGCCTTCAAAGATATCAAGGCCTCAGGAGCAGCATTTCAATAAGAAGTAGAGCTAATTGGGGCAAAAATTCCCAGTAAAACTCTGCAGGAGAACCACCCGGCCCAGGACATTTCACCCTCTAATAACGATACGGCCATAATGATATGGTTTCTCCACTTGTGCAGCTACCTGTCCATAGTGTAGGAGGGCTGATTCTGTCAAAAAGAATTTGTTGAAGTCAGTAGAAGCTGAGTATTGTTGAGATGAGTGAAGCACAGGTAAAATTGAATGTGTTATTGATTTCCACAGGACCTGTAAATATGCCCAAATTAGATGAGAGGAACAGGCCCGGTGTAGACTGAGTGCTAAAAACTTGCACACTTTGTCTCCATATTCATAGAATTTAGACTTAGAATGAAGCAAAGGTTCAGTGGTATTGTGTGAAATAATGACATCATATTCATCCTTTAGGTATACGTTCTTCATGCATTTCTTGAAATTGGCTTAGAGTAGAAACCAAATCTATTTCAGAGCACCTGTATTTTAAGAAATCAAGCTTTTTATTTTGTAGTTTATTCTGATATGACGTGTGATATTTATCTCTAAGAAATGTCTTCAGTGTCTCACACAGAACTGACAGGGAAATACCTGGAGTTCTTTTAACACCATGCCATGGAAAAGGCCTGGTGAACTGATGCTTGAAATGAACATTCATGGAAAATGATGCGTGGTCAGAGAAAAGAACAGGGTCATAGTTACAAGCAGATATAGAATTAAGAAGACTGTGTGATGGACATGTGAGAAAAATATACTCTCTCTTAAATAGATTTAGAAAACACCAAGGTTCAGAAGCATTGCAGATTTGCATTGAGTGCAAAGGCCAGAGGAGGAGCGGTCTAAATGGGTAACCAGGCAACTGTTGACGTCCCCACCTACAGCTAAATGGGAAGTTCACAAGTCAGGCAGTCAAGAGAGAAACTTTCAAAAAAAGTTTTATCATCCCAGTTGGGGGTGTATATGTTATCTAAGACTATGTTCACATTATGAATTTGACCCTTAACAATAACAAGTCTACCATGGTGGTCTTAAATAGTTTTACAATGAATGAAGGGAACTGACTTATGTAAAAGAATACCTACTCCCCTAGATTCGGCAGAGTAGGGAAAGACAAAATCTGATACTCTCAACTACTTTCTGCTTCCGCTAAAATGCAATCGTAGTGCAGCATTGCTTTTATGCAAAAAGGCCCTAAAACATAGTTCAAGTCAAAGCTATAATAAGAATATCCTACAGATAAACTGGAGGTGGATTAACTAAATAAGTAAGTAGTAGTAGAGAATCAAAACATTTGTCCTCGTAATAAAAGAAAACACTTACATCTGACTTGCTTTTCACACTGGTTGCCATGACAATAAATGATACCAGACTCATTAAACTGAGTCTGGATGAACAGCTTTTTTCAAGTTCTTCTCCACAAAGTCCACTGCCTGATCTGGTTTGTTAAACCTGATGGTTTGTCCATCTGGGAGATTGACGTGGAGCACTGTGGGATGCCGGAGTCCAAACTTGATGTAAGGGCTCAATCATAGCTCCTTATTCACCTTGGCGATTACTATGATGATGTTTTTGGCAAGAAGGTAAAAAATTAATGTACAAAACTTATAGGTGCAAAGGTATAAAATTATCGTACAACTTGATTAGAGAAGAAAGTGCCTAAAAATATTTTGAGGCGAGGAGCTGCTGTCACATGCTCAGGACTACGTACAGGGTTCCTCCCTTGATGAGGACAGGTGAATGATATCAATGGCCAGGAGAGAGCTCATGATTTCATTCTACCAAACTGGTGGTGGTTTTGTTTGTTAATTTTGAACTATCATGTCGTTTAAGTTGTAATAAAGCTCCATCATGCACCTGCACTGGTTTCTGTCTGTGTCCCTGGGTGTGTCCCATGTACCACACCACATATCTACATGCTCCATACTCTTAGACATGCACTACAATGTGATTTTAAAGAACAGTAGGCTACTGGCTGGTATGGGCAAAAATGTATGTCAAATGTATGTCAAATATCAAATATTTTTTTTGTTGTGCAAAATAGCAAGAATACTGAACATTAACCGGAAAAAAATGAAAATGCAGTTTTAAACCAAAAAAATATTAGTCTCCGAACTGTGGGTAAAGATGCAAATATTACTATTTAAAAACGAACCAATATACTCTAAACTACTCCTAAACTCCTAGAGTATAAGCTGCTTCATCATTAGAGGATAGGTCCTTGCATAGTTAAAGTTATTGTGGTTATTTTAATCTAGCGTTTGCTTTTATGGTCTTGAGAAAATGCTCATTCCAGTGAAATCTGAGCATGTGTCTGACCCATCTGTGTTTCACAGACCCCACTGAGCGCCTCGCCTCTAATGACTCGCATTTGTGTAGCTTACCTGCAGCGTAACTCTTGCTGTGTCCATGTGCAGCACATCAGTGCTAAGCGTTTGTACTGTGTGTGATGTGTCCAAGTGTTGCACTCTACAGCAAGTTCAGTTTGATGGCAATTAAGAAATCGATACCTTCAGGTAAATTTTAAATGGTATTCTAGATGAACAGGTATACTGCCCGCTTCTAGGTACCGTGTAAGGGAAGATTACACTTATCCTATAGACCCTGATTGTGATTCTGATTCTTCCTCTGCTAAGCACCTCCACATGAGGATTATGTTTTAAAGCGATTGTGAAATACAGAGAATCGCTGGATTAATTCCCAATGACTCTGTTACTCAGCTAATTGCTTCAGCAGCACCATTTTAGGAGGGAGGGCAAATGAATATGAAAATGAATATTTGAAATGTGACAAAAAAATCACAGAGTGTAAAAAATTGCTATTTGACATGGGAATGGGTTAAAATGGATTAGCTGAGAGATTAAGTTGTTTTGGCTGTGTGATGTGTGCTTCCTTTTCATGCGGATTGGCGCTGTCTCCTGCTGCTAGAAGAGAGGAGATAACTGCACCTTAAGCAGCACTGTTCGCCTCCTCCGACTCCTCCGGCAGTGCCGTCCACCCACACTAAAAGCCTCTTTAGGACTCTTTAATTGGCACAGCTCCGCTGATCTCCATGGCAGCTGCTTCTGCTGTTCTCCACTTTCCCTCTGTCTCTCCAGACTGCTGGGGATGCAGACACAAAATCTTCAGAAGAAAAGACTTACAAACAATCTTCATGGAAAAATGGTCCATTCTGCTTTTTAATTTTAAAATGACGTCTTTTCTTATGAAAGCAGTTTGATCCTAGAAAATGATTTCCTTGATTGTATTAATTATATCGACCTGAAGTTTAGTTTATCAGTTTCATGGGGCAGCTGTCAGATTTAAAATTAGTGATTGGGTGGCTGAGATATGGCGACT
Organism: Brycinus macrolepidotus; assembly: GCA_037974445.1. NCBI lineage: Eukaryota > Metazoa > Chordata > Actinopteri > Characiformes > Alestidae > Brycinus > Brycinus macrolepidotus. The sequence goes on from JBBPCZ010049274.1 coordinate 22,192, forward strand.
GGAAAGGGCTGGAAAGGGTTAATTATTAAGGTTTAATTATATCAAACATTTATCATATTTCCATTGAGGAAAATTGTAATAAAAAAATAATTATCCTTATCGTTTTATCCCCCACGCCCGACTTCTTCTACCAGACAGAAATCTTGCCAGCCTTTAATGTGTTTTCTTCCGCTTGTTCCTCCTGACATTACCCCAGTAGGGAGCTGTTCCTCCAGTTATTTTTAGACAGTTTGTTCTGATGAGCCGTGAGAAGGTTCAGCTGTGGACAACAAGTAAATGAGCAAAATTGGGGTGTGAAAATCAAAGAACCCTAACACTGCCAAAACTTGTGACTTGTTGACATTGATGTTATGCCCATATTCGCAAAAGGTTTGCTATATGAATGCCAGACAGAATTAGTGGAGCGGAACAAGGTGAAAGATTTAGGAGAGTACATCACGTTATTCAGAGTTCATTCTTAATCTAACAGAAAATGCAGTGAGTGACAATGACAAAACCAGAATGCCCCCATTATAATCAATGAAGCTGTCAGAATGATATGCCAAAACAAAAAAAGGTAAAGAAAAAAAAGAGAGTATTACCATTCTTTGACATTTTACAATAAAATGATAAGTGTAACATTACAAAAACAGTGTGGGTAAATGATTTGCTGATATTCACAGGTCTATTTGGGGAGTGTTTTCCACAGTACTGAACTTTGTATTTCAAGATATGTGTGGAACCTCTGGTTGTAAACGGAGAGGTATTGAAGGAAGCCGGTGTTGCATGGCTAGCTTGTAAAATCCCCATTTTATTTTAGTTTAAATGTCTTTGAGAAGCTTTGGGCTTATATGTGCAGTTTGTGGCCGTGACTAGGGGCCGTATATGGCTGGAGACAAAATGTTGCGATCACAGACCGCTCAAGCGCAGTGCTCCTGTCCCAGATGATCACTAATACGACAGTTCTGCCAATAAACATGACGTGAAATCACTTTATCACAGTTCAACAAGACTAAACTGCTTTAACCTTACTTCTTGAAGTGTCCAATCTGTCAGGAAACCTTCCACTGAAAAACTGCAGTATTTTGATTGGTTTCTTTCAGAGATCGCTTCATCAATAAAAGAGACATCATTTTATTCTCTTTCTCTCTCTCTATCTCCTCCCTCTCTCTCTCTCTCCCCCTCTCTCTTTTATGGGCATGACGGAATTAACAGTACATGTGTGGGATTAGGGAGCATCAGTTGGGACATATTCTTAACTACTCTATTTATCCTTTAGTTGTTTTTAATAACAAAATCATTCATAAAAAATGCAACTCAGGGATATTCATTAATATATTTAAGAACCAAGCAATCATAATTTTAATCATAATCCAGAACAGCTGCAGCACCGCTCCCGAGTCTCGCTATGCAGGAGCATCCTGCTGTGTGAACCTTTCTCTGCTGTGACCATGGTAGAAGTATGAGCTAAGACAATTTCAGCTCTTTTTCACCTCTTTTTAGTTTTAGTGTGTTGGTGAACATCGGATTCAGCATATCTGGCCTGTGTTCAGAAAGGTTGTGCCGGTTATGTCTACATTTCGCTGGAGGTTATGAAGTTATGCACATATTTCATGGGGCGTAGGAATATCGTGAATACTGGGAGATATTGGGACTGGGGTGATGCATCAGTGCCAGTAAGCAGAGTATAGGACACCCTCAAGTATATTCACACGATTACACCACATATAGACTTACCAACTAATAGCTTGAGAGAGCTAGCTACACATCTAACATGGAAGATATTCAAATGCAACATCAGTACATTCACATCAAATTAAAAACATTAGCAGAAACCGAAACACCAGTGTCCTTACAAACATTATAGGAAGAGACTTAAAGCTCATTTTTTTCCACCTCATGGAAAAGATTCTCCTCAGCCAGTTTTTTGACATAGGTTGGCTTGGCTTCACAGCAGTATTTAAGGTGGTACATCATCGTGATGTTTTGTGCCAAAAAATACAATTGGAATAGATCAATAATGGACATCAGATACTCATAGATGTAAACGGCTTGGTTGATTATAGCAGGAGCATTTTGTGATTTACAGACGAGTGAGGTGGAATTATAGTAAAAGAGATTCTGTTTCAGTGCGATTTATTGTTGGAAGATTTCGGCACTTATGTAATGCCTCTCAGCCAATCATATTGCAAGGTTAGAACTAACTGTGGCATATACTACTAATATTACATTTAAAATGTAAATTGCTACACAATTGTAAATTATGTAACATGATTTATATTGAAGATAAATGAAGTAGATACCTGTTAGCTGAAAGAGCCCTAGTTTGTCCAGGTTTTGTCTTGACTTTCAGTACAGACATCCTGAAGGTTTTGTGTTGGGATAAGGTACTATATTTGAGCATTTGTTGTGATCGGAACAAGGTGTTACACTACTGAAGTGCTGAGACAATTGTGTTTCCTGTGTGTGTACTCCTAGTCTAGTCTTTTGCTGTGAAAGAAGAACATAAGGGAAAAAAACACTGGTGTTACATGCTCTGTTGTAATACTGAGTTGATCCAGCTAGAATGACCCAGATTCAGTCAAAAAAAAGTTTTGCATGGCCACAAAGTAAAAGGCTCTGGTCTTGTCGATAAACTAGTATTTCATGCTAAATGAATATAAGCAATTATGTTATTTTGATATTTTGATGGGAAGTAAACAAAATAAGAAAACTACTATCGATATGGTAGTAACTGCTATGAATTAATCAGTAACTATTATAAATTATTAATATCTGCTATGAATGCAATATCATATAAAATATTCAGTATCTAGTGTCAGGGTTGGGCAGTATCCACTTTTTTTCATATCTTCATACGTCTCCATAAAAAATGGTGAGGGAGATGCATAAAAGCGTTTATGACCCTGTTTACACCTGGCCCCTTCGTGTGTCTTGAGAATCAGGATTATATCTGGATAAGGCCAAGCCACATAAAAATGCAAGTGTAAACTCACCCAAGACTCATTAAAACAGATATAAATCTGATCAATCAAACCACTTCAGGAGGTTTTCTTAGACACATTCGGGCCACATGTTATAGCAGTATAAATGCATCCATCTCTCTAAGACGCATTTGACAACAAAACCCCTCCCAGTATTGTCACAGTGCCTCCCCATGGAGTTCTGCTCATGGAAGAGACTGTCCTTCAGAAAGCTGCCACTTAATGTGGGCATCAATGCCAGCAGATCCATGTCCGGAGTTTCTCTGCTGAGTTTAATTAAACTTCACCTCATCTCGGCGTTGTTCACTGCCTTGCTACAGTACACTATTGTAACACACATGGTTAGTGACAGGGATGACACAGGAGGGTAATTATTCCCAACAACTGGCCTCTTATAAACACTGTCGTCTTATAAAATTGCCCTTTTCTATTGAATAGAAGCTCTAGCATGTTTCCCAACCTAATGATAGTTCAGTTAGCAGGCCGAACAAGGCATGCGCCACAGTATGTTACAGGTCAGATTTGGACTGAAACTGGTAATCTGCTGAAACAAACTTAAATTAAAACTCATGTCTGAGAGACTAAAGTCAAGGTGACTGGTCAGAGTGACAGAAAGCCAAAATCAAACCTGTTCAGTTGGGGCTCCCAGGAGCCACAACTGTCTCGGCCCTGTCCTTAGGAAATTGAGTCAAGGCTTATAGGTTTATTGTCATTTCAGTCATATACACAGTACACAGTGAAGCAAAACAGCTTTCCTCCAGGATCATGGTGCCACACAAACACAGCACACCGCAAGACTACAAAACAGTGTCAAAGTGAGCAAGAAGGAGAGTGCAAGAAAAACACAAGAGCTACAAAACAACAGAATAAGACAACATACAGTGAAGTCGACAAAAGCAGCTAAAGTACAAGTTTAATTGAAAACAGTATTATGGCAGATACTGTATTCTAACAGCAGAGTCGTTAAGTGTGCAACAATGCAAATACAGAGGTAGACAGCAATAAATAATTGTTGTGCTAATAATGACAGGACAGAGAATGGACGGTTTATAATAAAAAAACGGGTATTTACAGTGGTAGTTGGGGTATGAGTTGTCTGTTTCAGGCAGAACAGTTCAGTGAGTATATGCATTGTGTTAGAGATGAAAGATGTTCAGTTCAGGTGTTTGTGTGTGTGTGTGTGGTGGGGGGGGCGTATGTGTGTGTGTGTGTGTATGGGTGGGTACAGTTCATGATTCACTTCTGATGGCCTGAGGGAAGAAACTGTTTCCCGTTCTGGCAGAGGAGGCCCGTATGCTACAGAACTTTTTCCCAGATGGGAGGAAGGAGAAAAGGGTGTGTTAGGTGTGTGGGGTCATCCACAACGCTGGTGGCTGTGTAGATGCAGTGTGTGGGGTGGGGTAAATGTCTGTGAGGGGGGGGGGGAGACTACCCGATGATCTTCTCACTATCCTCTGTAGGGTCTGAAACGGAACGATTTCCATACCAGGCTGTGATGCAGCTACAGAGAATGCTCTCTATAGTCCCTCTGTAGTATGTGCTGAGGATGGGGAAGTGCACTCTCCTCAGTCTCCGCAGGAAGTAGAGATGCTGCTGAGCCTTCTTGGCAATGGAACTGGTGTTGAGGGTCCACATGATGTTCTTGATTGACAGTCATACATGACCATGAGTAAAAGAGAACAAATTGACAGTTTGTCTTTGTCTTTGCTAAAGTACCGATCACTTATTTAGCAGGCCAGACTTTCCACACATCACAATACAGACTTGATTTCAGCAAACTAATGTTAAAATCACCCTCAGAGAAAAACTGGTATCTGAGAGCACAAAGCCAAGTGACTTTGTTGGAGTGACAGTCGAAATCAAATGTGTTTGGTTTTGCCATTGGGATTTTCTGACACAACTGTCAGTTCACTTAATAGAAGAGGGAAAGAAATTTTACATAATTTTGAAATACTATTAACAGTTTTTAATAGCACTGTATACCTTCTTACTGTAATCCCATCCAACTTCAACCACTATGAATTATTTAGTAAGTACCATGAATTATTTTATTGTGAAATTCTGGGTAGCTATAAATTAATCTCTAAGTTTGCATTTATTAGAGCGAGAGTTTGAAGTATGAGGTTGAATGACGGCTTTAAAGTGGGACACAAATCTGATTTACAATAAAATAAAACTAATTATGAAGATTAGAATTCAAAATTTTCACATACAGTTAATTTATAGCTGAAAGTGTGGTGACCCTGACTAATATGTAATATTCTCGGTTTACTGTTACCTTCAGTAGCCTGATGGGCAGTTTCAGAATGATGCATGTTGAAGGCTAACATGCCAAGCAGTTAGGATTAGGGTTTGTATAAGGTTTCAGCCAACTGACAGGAGGGTTTGGCCTTGCACTCGGGCATCCAGCTGCAGATTTGGCCAGCAGGTGTCTGAACCAGCAGACACGTTCCAGCAAGAAATAAGCCCCAAGTGGCTGCTGCTATTTTCCATTTGTGGATCTGACACACATCCTGCAATGTACTGCCTTAGCTTCCCCTGGGCTTTAGTCCTTAACACGACACACATTTCTCTCAGCTCAGTGTGATGCCTTGTTCTGGACAAGGAACTGGGACAGGCATTTGTGATTGCTGAAGTGAACCTAACAATAGTGCGTATGATTTCGCTTCTGTATTTGCTACCTTTTTGATAAGCCCCTATTTGTCTTGAGCCCCTTTCCTGGGTCGGCTTTTACGCAGTGAAATGAAAGCTGAGCTTGAGTTTGGATTGCAGTTTTGACTTTCCTTTTTCAGGCAATAGGATTAAGACGCGTATTTTTCTCAGGAGTCATTAAAACAACCCAGTGGACCATAGAGAGGCTTGCAGTTACAGGAAGTGACAGAGCACACTGAGGACGCAAATTTTTCTCCAGTGCTGACTACTGTACCTCATCTCTTTCATTGAGATATAGGACTGGTTGTAGTGTGCTTATTATTCACAAAACACAAAAAACATATAGAGTACTTCCGAGACCTTCTGCCTTAAAGGCGAAAACCTAGTCCTCAAATTGTTGGTTTGGTGATCAGATCCCCACCCCTATCTAAAATGTAGTCAATCAAATAAGACATATTTGGTGTCTCAAGTTTGCTTCAGTAGAGCTATTAGTCTAATGAAGCTAACAGCATCAATTACCATCAAAGGTACGAAAGGAAAAATTGATGGTGTTTGGTGGAGAATGATGATTGGTAGAGAATGATGGGTGTTTGGAGGACAATGTTGGTGTTTAGTGGAGAAGTATGTTATATGTTGGAGAATGTTTTGAAGTTGATGATGATTGTCAGAGAGATTGTCAAGAATCTTGGTATTTGGTGTTTGATGAACAATACTGGCATTTTGTGGACAATGTTGATGGTCGGTGAAGAATAATATTGTTATGGGAGAATATTGGTGTTTGTTGTAGAATACAGGCTGGCATGCACTGTGCTACTATGCTGGAGCTCCAAGGCTGTGGTAGCTTATACACCAACTATTAGCATTGAATGAATAAACATAAAGATCATAAAGCACTGTATGTGGATATGTATAGATGCCTCATAGAATGAACTTTTTTTTTTTTTTACTTTTAAAGTGTTCTTCACGCTCCATCCATTGATGACTTATTTAGAAACCAAAAGCGGTTCTTTTATGGCATCTGTCCAAAAAATTATTTTCAAACCCACATTTAATGGACCATGGAGCACTGACCCAGCATCCTCCAACAAACACCTGCATTCCAAAGCTGGCATAATGCTGTTCCAGAATAAGAGCTGAAAATCCAGAGGAAGCCTCATGAATGATGATGTTTTAAAAACTTCAAACCATCATAGGTAAATATAGCACACCAACCCAACTTATGTGTTTTTAGGAGAATGTTGGATTGGTTTTTCAGGCTTTGAGAGTCCATCTGCCAGACCTGATGTCCCAGGTTGTGATGGTCAAGGTAGTCTATGAGTGTGTAATGAAAGAGTTTAGGGGTAAATTGGTCTTTGGCAGTCAGTTTAGTGACCTCAGGCCACCAGCTCCACACTAGGCCACTGCATTTGGGTGTATAACCGGACAAAATCATCGCAGCTGCTAGCGAGTCCAGAGTGTGATGTGTATTCTTCATGACAAGGAGATGGGCAACATGTGAATGGGGTGGCTGAGACACTAGGAAAAAAGTGTTGTGGAAACTGATCTACCAAGCGTGGTCGCATGTGATCTTGTGCATCTCACCAGTGCAACTGTGGACATGAACAATATGAAACATCTAAAAGAGGTTTAATTCAAATATGTCCTTCTTACACCTTTCTTTGTGTCTCTTTCCTCCCTTCTCTCTGGAAGATAAAGCAAAATATTTTTGGTTCTTAGTTTTCCTAGGCAATTTAAATTGTAACATTAGTGTTTTCAAAATCAAACCATTTTCAATATCAATAAAGCTTCTTTTAGATATTTTTGATAAAATGTAATGCTGTTCTGTTCCATAATGTGGGTTCTACCGAAAATAACTAAACAGTTGTTGCTTCAGTACACCGAGTACTTTTACTTTGTAGATGGCAAGGCAAAAGAAGTCTAGCTATTCAGTCACAACAGCATATACCAGCAGGGCAGTCAGCAGAGTTACCATCTTAAGTTATGTTCAGTTTACAGGTTTAGCTAGCATTAGCTTCGTTTAGTTAGCCCAGTTAGCTAGCATGAGCTATTTTAATGTATAATTTAAATAAAAACATTTGATCTAAGTGAAAAATTCAAACGAATCAGGTTTAGGTAAGTCAGTTTTTATTGTTGATTGAATTGTAATTTTCTTTACACTAGAGTAAAAGCTATTACGAGATGAAAATATCTTCTAATGTGTGAATTATTTCTTCTCTTTTTAAATAGCATTTTTAAAAATATATTTTTCTTTAGTTCCGTGGGCTTAAATGAAAAGAGCTTGCTTCAGATATCTCCTTGCTTCTTCTCCTTTTTCTCCTCCTCTTCTTTTGACCCTCTACACCAGATTAAAGTGCCCTCACGTGCCCCTCCCTCAACCCCCACCGCTGAGTTTGGCAGTAATTCGGTCATCTGTCAACACCGTTGGCTTGCTGCATAAATCACCCAACACACACATCAGCTAACCATCTCTGCTGTCGCCATAGCAATCTGTCTCCAATCCCACCACTGCTCATCTTTCAGCTGACTGTCTAAGGCTGTATAATCAAATGAAAGCATTGTGATCATATTGTTGCGTATTAGAACTGCGACATATTCCTTGTAATATAATAAAATCACAATGGTGAATAATGTGCCATGGTTAAGGATTAGCCCTCATTAATTTAATGATTTATCCAAACCCACACAAACTCACCTGGATTTGTGATTGGTCAGGATGCTCACAGCATGCAGTAAAAACACTGCGACTGGTTAGATGCTCATTTGCATATTTCAGCTAGCAGTGATCAGATAATTTTGTGATAGCAATTATAAATGTATTGCAGGGCTGTCACTATTGATTATATAAGTAGTTTGTAATAATTAGTCATAATCTACTGATTATTTTGCCAGTTAATTAAGTAAAAAACATCATTATGGTTAAAATGATAACTGAACAGTATATCCATACCTAAGCCTTATTGTGAGAATAACATGTTAAAACACAAAAGCGCCTTTTATTCGATGAGAACTGAGGGGAATTATTAAAAAGAGGTAATTAACAGATGACAATGCCGCACAAAATTCTGAGGAAATCTTCCCGAAACGAAATAAAAACGTTTCTTAAAGGAATGTGGTAAATGTGAAATGTGGTAAACATAATAGAACTGATCATATTTCACAATCGAAATATGACACCTGATAAATCATGGCTGTAACATATCCCACTCAGCCACTTTCCACAGAGTCCCAATTCCCAACCCTTGACAGTACAAACCCAGTGCTCCATCCCACGCAAATACTAATACCTAGATCTTGTTTACCTGCCCATTAGCAGGCCTTTAAAGGCCTTTCTTCATGTTTCTTCATGTGTATTGCTCTTCTCCATGTGTTTTTGTTGTGCCATGTTTTGACTTGGATATCATTCTGCTTTACTTGGCTTAGATTGCTCTCTTTAGTTTTCCTTTTGCTCTTTTGTAACTTTTTATTTGTTAACAAACCACAAACGTATCCATCAATCTGTCTCTCTAATATAACAGTGGCTGAATGTCTTTGTGTCAGTTTGGCAGTCACTGTTTGCTTTCCGGACAACAGCGTCTGCTAAATGAATGTCATTCATTGCCTGACATTGGTACCAGACGAACATTCATTCATTCTTTCATTCATTATCTGGGCCGCTCATCTTAATCAGAATCTCAGGGGGTACTGGAGCCTATTCCAACACTTCTAGTTCGAAAGGTCGAGAAATGACCTGGACAGGTTGCCAGTCCATCACATGGTAAACACATATTTACACCAAGGGGCAATCTAGCATCCACATTCCACCTGACATGCATGTCTTTGGACTTTGAGAGTAAACCAGAGCTGCCAAATGGACATTCATTTCAACTTTTGTAATCATGTAAAGAGATATACGATGTCAACATTGTCAAATCAAGGATGGAGAAAACTACATATCAATATTGAACAAAGGAAAACTAATCAGCTTTTGAATTGGATTATTTAAAACCTTAAGTTATGTCACATGGTCATCATCTTATCATTTAAGCTGACAGTACATGTTTATGCCTATAATAATGAGCACAGCGTTACTGTGTTAAAGTGTTGTGTTAAAATGTATTTGGGATAGAGATTTCAACGGTTCTTTAAATGGATGTAGAAAAGTGTCTATTCCTTTTTTTTTTTTCCCCGTTGTGTCCGGCAGTTTAGCAAACAGAATGTGAAGCTGGATGCCATGATGTGTCAGACACCTTTTGTTTTGCCAAGT